>CM059448.1:9950507-10222073 GCA_030390025.1 Squalus acanthias
GAACTAGGATCAGGAGTCGGCCATTCGGCCCCTCGAGCCTGCTCCGCCATTCAATAAGATCATGGCTGATCTCCTACCTCATCTCCACCTTCCCGCACTCTCCCCATATCCCTTGACTCCCTTAACATTCAAAAATCTATCGATCACTGTCTTGCATATACTCAACGCCTGAGCCTCCACAGCCCTCTGGGGGAGAGAATTCCAAAGATTCACTGGAGTGTGGGATTGTACGAGAGCGGAACAGTGGCACAGACTAGATGGGCCGAATGATCTGTTTCTACACTGTAACATTCTGCGACGCTATGACTGCACAGGTGAGGTAATTTATATCCAGTTTTACTGTTTTTGAATAGTTTGATCGGAATGTGGCTTTGGGCTTCCTCAAGTTTCACAACACCTGCTTAACACACAATAGGGCAACACACCTCTTTGATACTCTATTTATTTCTCCTTTAGGGTCTCTGGCTTTCCTTTAATCATAGATTTCAACATACTGAACTCCAGGTCAGTTTAACTTTGGAGAAGCTTTTTTTTTTATCTCTCTAGTACTTTAAACGACGTTGATGGATTTTGAACTGAACTTGGGAGCCAGCTCCATCCGCCTGATACTAAATGATCTCAGAGAAACATACATCATAAAATCGAATAGGATCTTACAAGGCTCATTTACAACACCCCTATAGCGTCCATTAAAACCTTTTTGAAATATTGGAGGATTGTAAAGTTAAAATGCAACATGCCCATGTATGGAAACACAACGATTCTGTAGCTGCATATTTGGCGAACCAGCCAGGAGAATAATCACATTTAAGTCAGTTATTACACTTGGTGCTTTTAATTTTTTTAAGTTGCATAGCAGAATGATTTTATTGCTAAATCATTAATATTTCATCAAAACTGAAGGTAATTTGGAAACCTGCAAAGTGCAAATGCCAATAATACACTAATGGGAACATGAGAGCAGGATTATTATAACAGAAATGCATTCATCTCCACATTTTGGCAGTAACTCATCATGTTGGGCCAGAAATTCGGGTCTCCACGGGTGAGTACGCGCTGTGTACTCACCTGTAGACCCAACGAAAGTGCCGGTTTCGCGCATGCACTGCGCATGCGCTGGAAACCGCAACTTCCGTTCCCCTGAAGGAAGGGGTTCAGAGGTCGAACGCGTGCGCTGGAGAGGCAGCGCGCATGCAGCGAACTTCGGTTTTTTTTTTCAGGTTTCTCCGTGAGGGTAAGTACGGAGAAGCTGCGCGGGGAAAAAAGGAGGCGCAAGGCCTGCTTTTAACAAGGTAAGTGGTGAATTAAGTACAATTTAAATATTTTTTCAACAGGTTTATCTTTTTTACTTACTTTAAAGAAAGGTAAGTTTATTTTTAGCACTGTTAAAAAGTGTAATTAATTGTTTCAAAAATTTAAATTTTTGTTTAAAGTAGTTAATTTATGTAATTTATAGTTATTTTAAAAATGATTTTAAAAAAATTATTTGAAGTTTTAGTGAGGTTTTGGGGCCGATCTCTATTCATAGATTTGACAGGTCTTCCTGTCAAAATCTATGAATGAAGATTCCCTGCTCCAATTGGCTCTCCATGGCCCACGTGATCCCAGGGGACACTTCGAACTAACTGTGCCGCTGGGATACGCAAGCACTGCGCGCCGGCAGCTGCAGGAGGCCCAGGACCCGAAGTCCTCGTGGGCCCGAAGCACAACTGCAGGCGCGGTATGTAAGTACGCGCGCGATTCTTGCACCTGCGGGAAGCCGGAGAGCCGAATTTCTGGCCTGTTGTCTTTTTAAGGTTCTGGAGGCCTTTTGAGACGTTGAGGGTGGCCTTCTCCTCTTCGATGTGGAGCAGCAGTAGCGTTGCCAACTCTGGTTGGACATATTCCTGGAGTTATCATCACATGACCTCCTGTCGCCGACCGCCCCGCCCCCACACTCCTGCCATTGGTCGCCCAACATGTCCATCCTCACGGCGCCCCGCCTTCCCACAGCCAATCGGAAAGTGAACAGACTCTTCATTACCCGACTGGATGATTCTTGACTGTCAATCAAACAGTCTTTTTCCTCATGTCCGATATTTTTATAACTAATAAACAGAAAAAAAGAAAGACTTGCATTTATGTAGCGCCTTTCACGACCACCGGAGGTTCCAACGAGCTTTGCAGCCAATGAAGTACTTTTGAAGTGTAGTCACTGTTGTAATGTAGAAAATGCGGCAGCCAATTTGTGCACAGCAAGCTCCCACAAATAGCAATGTGATAATAGTGATGTTGATTGAGGATAAATATTGGCCTCAGGACACCAGGGATAACTCCCCTGCTCTTCTTCGAAATAGTGCCATTGGATCTTTTACATTCACTTGAGAGAGCAGACGGGGCCTCGATTTAACGTCTCATCTGAAAGACGGCACCTCTGAGAGTGCGGCACTCCCTCAGCACTGCACTGGGAGTGTCAGCCTAGATTTTTGTGCTCAAGTCCCTGGAGCAGGACTTAAACTCATAACCTTCTGACTCAGAGCGAGCGAGGGTGCTACCCACTGAGTTGCAGCTGACACTCGTGTGTTCAAAGAAAATTCTTTTCGAAACACAGTTTTTATTTATTGCGCCCATTTTTCTCCTGGGTTTGCTTGCAGCAGTGTCCTGGAGAGTAGTCTTTAATTCCCGGAGACTTGGCAAACTAAATAGCAGTGGGGTGAGACTTCGAACTTGCCCCCCAAACCCGATCCATTTTCCTGGGTTGAGGGTCAATGCTGATGTTGGGATTCATGCTGCCAAGGCAGGGGCCTAGTGCCCGCTGCAAATCCCCAGACCATCGCCGCAGCACCAGAAGAGGCGGCCAGGTATTTAAAGGTGCAGAAGGGCCCTGAAGATCAAGGGAGCTGTAGCCTTCTAGGCCTCCTTTCCCCGACCTTGGGCCTACCACCACCTTCCACGTCGCAGTCCTAGGAAGCGCTCTGCTGGCACTTGCATGTGGCAGGCAGGAAGGGGGCATCCAACACGGGCAAGGGGTAGAAATTGAGGTTGGGGATGAGGGGACGGTGGTGGGCCTCACTGCCTGATTTCGCCTCATTCTCTGCTGCGATTTGGGTAAGATCAGGAATCCAGTCCTGAGACTGAAATTGCTCCTGGTGATAAGATTTGTGAAAAAAGGGATATCTGGCGTTTTTTTTGTACTCATTCTGGCATTTTCACAGAAATTAATGGCGGGATTAATTTCCCTCCCCAATGTGATTGCCGATATTATAGAGGAGCGAGTGGTACAGTGGGTTAGAACAGGGTGTACAACCTGTGAGCACCAAGCACTGGCAGTCTGGTGCTCGAAGCCCAGGCAACTCGGGCCTCTTTGTGTTTGTATTTCTCACGTTGAAATTTGTGGGCCTGGCGGTTTGGAAAGAGCTGCTTCCAGTGCAGCTGCCTCATTGGTGCATGAATTCTAAAGCCAAACACCATGAGTTGTTAGTATTAGCGACGTGAAATCTATGGCAACTAATGGGAACAGAGATTTAAACTTTATTTCTGGCCTCTGGAGCTCAATAATACACACCTTTGTGACTCACAAAGGCAGAAGCTTGGACTCCAATGGGTTAGAACACTGTTTAATTGGAGCACCTGGCAGACGGGTAATTGTCTCTCTTTCTTTCTCTGTCTTCCTCTCTCTTTCTCTTTCTTTCTCTCTCTCTCTCTCTTTCTGTTTCTCTCTTTCTCTTTTTGTCTTTCTCTTTTTTTTGTCTCTTTCTGCCTGTCTTTATCTCTCTCAGTGTCAGTTGTGGCTCAGTTGGTAGCACACTCGCCTCTGAGTCAGAAGGTTGTGGTTGTGGGTTCAAGTCCCACTCCAGGGACTTGAGCACATAAATCTAGGCGGACACTCCAGTGCGGTGCTGAGGGAGCGCTGCACTGTCGGAGGTGCCGTCTTTCGGATAAGACGTTAAACCGAGGCCCTGTTTGCTCTCTCAGGTGGGTGTAAAAGATCCCACGGCACTATTTCGAAGAAGAGCAGGGGAGTTATCCCCAGTGTCCTGGCCAATATTTATCCCTCAACCAACATAACAAAAACAGATTATCTGGTCATTATCACATTGCTGTTTGTGGGAGCTTGCTGTGTGCAAATTGGCTGCCGTGTTTCCCACATTACAACAGTGACTACACTTCAAAAATACTCCATTGGCTGTAAAGCACTTTGAGACGACAAAGGCGCTATATAAATGCAAGTCTTTTTGTTTCTGTATCTCTCTCTCTCTTAGATTGAACTGACTTAGATGGCTGAGATGGCAGGCAGCCCAGTGCAGTGAGCAAAAGGCCGTCCTACAAATCACCCACGGCAATCATTCACTGCTCTCACTCTGAGATTGCCCAAGGATGGCTGCCGTGACTGATGGAAGTCCTTCATTAGTCCTATTTATATGAAGATGACAGAAAGTGATAAACTCACCAATGACTTAATCTGTTCTCTAATTTTCTTTGCCTAAATCATAAAATGTTTCCATATCATGTCAACACCAGGATCACACTGTTGACATGGTGAAGGTTGCCAGATAAACAAGGCAGCATTGCTCGAGATGTTGTTATTTTTGTTTAAAATATTGAAAATATTTTCTTAAAAACAAATAACTCCTCCATCATGTCACGATAGCAAAATACTGCGGACGCTGGAAATCCGAAATAACAACAGAAAACGCTGGAAAAACTCAGCAGGCCAGGCAGCTCCTCCATCATGTCTGTCCGTTCACTCTAAGGCACAGTCTCAATTCAGTATTTTATTAAAAGGGGCGCGCAATGTGATGTAATTTGCATCGCATTTACACCATTTGTGTCACAGTGACCGTATTCGTGCTGCGAAGATGTGGTTTGTGTCACAGAAACCTATCCCTTCAACCCCTTTCCCTTCACTCACCGATACTAAATCCCTCTGTTCACCAGGGGTCACAACCGTAACTCATTCCAAACTAAGTAAGGCCCACGCATGGAGAGATTTAGTAGAGGTACGTAAAGCATTTGTACGGGAACAGCACCGATGGGACAAAATACCCCTTGCCAACGTTCCTGCCGACGGCCGCGCAGCGGTCTGGAGGTCCCGCGCAGGCCGCTCACCGGCTTTTACATGGAAGAAACCGCACACGCATGAAAATTTTAATGGGCCGCGCAGCCAGTTAAAGGGACCACGCCGAAAAAAAAATGAGAGGGAACATTGCCCCTTGCCCCAGTATCGTCTTAGTTTTCTTCTTTGTGTGAATCTCTCTATCTGCGTTTGTTTATTTGCGCCTGTCTCTTTTATTTTAACAGCCTAGGATACTATATTTCATTACAGGTTACCTGACCTGGAAACCTGACCTCCAGGTTACTGACACCTGCCCGCAGTAGTTTACTTTGGAGGTGAAGTGAGGTTCCGAAGCAGGCAGCTCAAATTACCCCGCCAGCTTGAAGTAGATCAAAGAGCTGTTGGGAATGGGAGGAATTGCAGCCAAATCAAAGATATATCTTAGTTTTCCCTGTGACAAGCCGAGCCGGTGACCACCCACGGCACAGATGGACTTAGATTTACATGAAATATTCAGTTCAAAAGCCTTCTCCTAACTCAAGCTGACCCGCTAGTGGGAATTAATGTTATATACGAATGGTCTGCCTGCAAATTGCAGATGGGATGGATTGCAGATTAAGGGAGGATTAGTCTGAATGGTTTGGAAAATGATGTAAAAAAAGCACTATTGCGAACGAGAGCCTGGGACAAGATATTGATGTTGGCTATTACTCCGGCTCAGAGTGCCTGTATGTCAAATTCTGCTGGCGTGATGTGACAATACTCACCTCTGTTTAAGCTGGATTAATACATCATATGAGGACACTGCTGGATGGGGAAATTTGCTTCTAGTAGCCTCGGTCCTGCCTGCTTTTTAATATGGAGGCCTGTTAGACTGCCGCACCTACATGGAATGACTTCGACAGACTAATCCAGAGACTTGAGCACAAAATCAAGGCTGACACTCCAGTGTAGTGCTGAGGGAGTGCTGCAGTGTTGGAGGTGCCGTCTTTCGGATGAGACGTTCAACCGAGGCCCCATCTGCTCTCTCAGGTGGACGTAAAAGATCCCACGGCACTATTTCAAAGAAGAGCAGGGGAGTTCTCCCTGGTGTCCTGGCCAATATTTATCCCTCAACCAACATCACTAAAAACAGGTCATTATCACATTGCTGTTTGTGGGAGCTTGCTGTGCGCAAGTTGGCTGCCAGGTTTCCTACATTACAACAGTGCTACACTTCAAATGTTCTTCATTGGCTATAAAGCACTTTGGGATGTCTTGAGGTCGTGAAAGGCGCTATATAAATGCAAGTTCTTTCTTTCTTTAATGGTCCATATTGAGAATTCTCTTACTTTGATTCATTTTGGGTGGCGTGTAGTATTTGCAGGCCAAAGGCTGGCAAGTGACCCGTTCGCACTCCACTGCTCACGCATCATCCCCACCACCCCCGCTGGAAAAACTGGAATTCCAAGCATCCTTAGCAAACATTGAGCAGGTGAAGCCCTCGCACCTGGTGTTTTCACAAGCCAGCAGAGCTGTTGCTCACATCGTGAGCCCGACTCGCGCCACTTGCTTTTCATTTTCGCTGAGGTGGGTCTTTGGTGTGCAACCAAACACAATCCACAAAATCTCACAGCAAGGAATGTCATCCTCGGACACGGTGCAGTGTTTCAAAAAGCAAGGGTCAGACATGTGACTGCACCAAATTGGTGAAGGGTTTATGTCAACACTTTCTGTGCTGCTAATTACATTGATTTTGATTTGCTTCTGATCATTTGCTTGCTATCGCCAGGCTGAGTGGAGGCTGAATCTGGTAGGTTACAGAACTATTGATATGTATAGATATCATAATAATTATCTGCTGTTAACAAAACTGCTTTTTAGCGGAGGTGGGGGGGGGGGGGGGAACAAATAGTTGTGTTCCTCAAGTGAGGGATGTCAATGCTGAGCAACAGAATATTTTTCACTCCTATCACCAGGTGTTATCATTAAACACTTCCAGGTCAAGCTTCAGACAAGGAATGATTGCTCTACACCACTCCCACAGTTCACCGTAACCCCACCTTCAGAAGAGCACCCCCTACTGCAGCAGTGTGATAGTTTCTGTCCTCGCAACACCCATTCTTATAGCTCCTTTGACTGAGATTATTAATCAAGTACCAGTTAGTGCCAAATGATAGGCAGTTTTGTGTTGTGGACACAGCCCATTAAGAATTGTGATGAATCTTGACTTGGGATCCTCACAGTTGACAGAGGAGCGGAGTCATTCACCCCTTCAGTGTGCACTGGACCAGGTCTCAGAATGAAAGCATTGCTCTAACTCATTTGAGGGCCGGTCCCTTCTGCGTCATCAGAAATTTCCAAAACACAAATTCTGAAATGGCAATGTCCAAATGAATCCTGCATATTTATGGTTGGAATTCCTGACCTTTCCTGACAGAAATTCCTTTAATGATGAGGCAATCAAGCTACATCTTTCAAATCATTGTAGGCTTGTGCTGTATGCTGACTGCAGTCCATCCTGCTAATCAGCACCACATTAAAATCATTAGTACCTGTTAGTCAATGTCTCGGTGCATTAAGGAGCTTTCGAGAATGTCATTACACATCTAGGACCTAGTGTGCACTTCCGAAACCACAACTCGTTAATGGCATAAAATTCACTGCAAAAGACGAAACTCTGCGGCAGATTTTCAACATACTGCCTGGGCGTAAAACTTCAGTTACGTGGTAAGAACATAAGAAATAGGAGCAGGAGTCGGCCATTTGGCCCCTCGAGCCTGCTCCGCCATTCAGTAAGATCATGGCTGATCTTCTACCTCATCTCCACTTTCCTGCACTATCCCCATATCCCTTGATTCCCTTAATATCCAAAAATCCATCGATCTCAGTCTTGAATATACTCAACGACTGAGCCTCCACAGCCCTCTGGGGTAGAGAATTCCAAAGATTCACCACCCTCTGAGTGAAGCAATTTCTCCTCATCTCAGTCCTAAATGGCCGACCCTTATTCTGAGACTGTGACCCCTGGTTCTAGACTCCCCAGCCAGGGGAAACATCCTCCCTGCATCTACCCTGTCAAGCCCTGTAAGAATTTTGTATGTTTCAATGAGATCACCTCTCATTCTTCTAAATTCTAGAGAATATAGGCCTTGTCTACTCAATCTGTCCTCATAGGACAATCCACCCATCCCAGGGACCAGACTATGGCAAGTATATCCTTCCTTAGGTAAGGAGACCAAAACTGTACACAATACTCCAGGTGTGGTCTCACTAGGGCCCTATATAATTGTAGTAAGACGTCTTTACTCTCATACTCAAATCCTCTTGTAATAAAGGCCAACGTACCATTTGCTTTCCTAATTGCTTGCTGTACCTGCATGTTAACTTTCAGTGATTCATGTACAAGGACACCCAGGTCCCTCTGAACACCAACATTTCCCAATCTCACACCATTTAAAAAATACTCTGCTTTTCTATTTTTCCTACCAAAGTGGATAACTTCACATTTCTCCACATTATATTCCATTTGCCATGTTCTTGCCCACTCACTTAGCCTGTCTCTATCCCCTTGAAGCCTCCTTGTATCCACCTCACAACTTACATTCCCACCCAGCTTTGTATCATCAGAAAACTTGGATATATTACATTTGGTCCCCTCATCCAAATCATTGATGTAGATTGTGAATAGCTGAAGCCCAAGCATTGATCCTTGCGGTACCCCACTAGTTACAGCCTGCCAACCCGAAAATGACCCGTTTATTCCTACTCTCTGTTTTCTGTCCGTTAACCAAGCCTCAATCATGCTAGTATATTACCCCCAATCCCATGAGCCTTAATTTTGTTTAATAACCTCTTGTGTGGCACCTTATCGAATGCCTTCTGAAAATCCAAATACACCACATCCACTGGTTCCCCCTTATCTATTCTGCTAGTTACAACCTCAAAAAACTCTAACAGATTTGTCAAACCCGATTTCCCTTTCAGAAATCCGTGTTGACTCTGCCCAATCCTATTATTATTTTCTAAGTGCTCTGTTACCACATCCTTAATAATAGATTCTAGCATTTTCCCGATTACTGATGTCAGGCTAACTGGTCTTTAGTTCCTCATTTTCTCTCTTCCTCCTTTCTTAAATAGTGGGGTTACATTTGCTACCTTCCAATCCGCAGGAACTGTTTCAGAATCTATGGAATTTTGGAAAATGACAACCAATGCATCCACTATCGCTATAGCCACCTTTTTCAAAACCCTAGGATGTAGTCCATCAGGTCCAGGGGATTTATCGGCTTTCAGTCCCATTAATTTCTCCAGTACTATTTTTTCACTAATACTAATTTCTTTCAGTTCCTCATTCTCGCTAGACCCTTGGTTCTCCACTATTTCTGGGAAGTTTTTTGCGTCTTCTTCTGTGAAGACAGACACAAAGTATTTGTTTAATTTCTCTGCCATTTCATTATTCCCCATTATAACTTATCCTGTCTCAGCCTGTAAGGGACCCACATTTACTTTCGCTAATGTGTTCCTTTTTACATACCTATAGAAGCTTTTACAGTCTGTTTTTATGTCTCTCGCTAGTTTATTCTTGTATTCTATTTTCCCTTTCTTTATCAATTTCTTGGTACTCCTTTGCTGAATTCTAAAATCCTCCCAATCCTCAGGCTTACTAATCTTTTTGGCAACATTATAAGCCTCTTCCTTTGATCTAATACTATCTTTAACTTCTCTTGTTAGCCACGGCTGGACCACTTTTCCTGTGGGGTTTTTGTGTCTTAAAGAAATGTATATTTGTTGTAAATTATGTATTAATTCTTTAAAAGCTAGCCATTGCTTGTCTACCGTCATACCTTTTAATGTAATTTCCCAATCTACCTTAGCCAATTCGCCCCTCATACCTACGTAGTTGGCTTTGTTTAGACTAGAGAAGCTGGGGTTGCTCTCCTTGGAGCAGAGAAGGTTGAGAGGAGGTTTGATAGAGTTGTTCAAAATCATGAGGGGTCTAGACAGAGTAGATGGAGAGAAACTGTTCCCATTGGCGGAAGGGTCGAGAACCAGAGGACACAGATTTAAGGTGATTGGCAGAAGAACCAAAGACGGCACGAAGAAAAACTTTTTTACGCAGTGAGTGGTTAGGATCTGGAATGCACGGCTTGAAAGGGTGGTGGAGGCAGACTCAATCATGGCTTTCAAAAGGGAGTTGGATAAGTACCTGAAGGAAAAACATTTGCAGGGCTACGGGGAAAGAGCGTGGGGCGGGGGGCGGGGGACTAGCTGAAGTGCTCTTGCAGAGAGCCGGCACGGGCTTGACGGGCCGAATGGCCTCCTTCTGTGCTGTAACCATTCCATGATTCTGTGAACTAGCGTCAACCTTCAAAGTAATACTTCAGCCAATGAAAATCCAATGGGGGAAAAATTCAGTTGGTTGCGCCTCCCGTTAGCGCCTTAAGAGGGCGCTAATGGGGCGCAAAACATCTAGCGCCCGGGCGCGGCGATGTTTGCGTCGCTCGCGAAAGTAACTAGACATTTTGCGGCAGCGCTAAACACTACCGCCACGATCTCCTGCGCCGGCAGATCGTGACGTCCTCCTGCGCCGGCAGATCGTGACGTTTGTCGAGTGCGCAACGCCCCGGTATCGCCCCGGAGCGGATATTGAGTGGCGCCCCCTGCCTTACCGCCTGCCGCTAGCAACGACAGGTTGAGGGGAACGTTTTGCAGTCAGGAAGGGACTGGGGGAGCGCTATTTAAAGGCGACCGCTTCCTGCCTTTTATTGTTGGTGACATTTTTGAACCACGCATTCTGAGAGAGAGAGAGAGAGAGACTTCTGGAGAGATTCAACGCTGTGTGAAGGAGTTTTGGGTACTGAGCAGCACTTAGCAGGTTCATTTTGATTTGCCCTTCCTTGTATCGATTTAGAAGAGACTGTGGGGGCTGCACTCTGAGCTCTTTCCCTGGTACTCTCCATTGTTCTTTCCAGCAGATTTGATGTGCAGGTCTCTCCAGACTGAGATTCAAGGCTGCAATGAGCAGGATGTGGATGGAAAGCAAGATCAACCCTCCCCTTTAAGAACTGGCCCGCGCCATTGTGTGTGTGTTCCATTGCTGACTGACATCATATGAGCTTCGCCAGCGCTCTGAGGTAGCGCCTCGCTCCTCGGCCTTTGCACCTTAAGACAGGTGTGAAGCGCCTGATCTAGCGCTCCAATCACCTCCAGGGGCGATAAAAGTCAAGTTTGCAGTCAGTGGCGATAATTAGCGCCAGGCGCTAATCTTTGCGCCCGGTCGATAATTGCGCCCCAAATGGGGCGATACTGAATTTCTCCCCCAATGTTCCTCAACTTGCTCCCACTTTCAAAAAGCACAGCAGGAGCCAGGGGAAGGGAGAAATAAAGTAAGTGAAAGGTAACTTAAATTTATAGGGGAAATAGGTGAGGAAAAATTAGATTGGTTAGATTAGGTTGAAAAAAAGAAGTTAAAAGGTTATGGGAAAATAGAACGAAGGCCAACACAAGTAAGGTATTTAAAATTCGTTATTTTTCATTAAATTGTATTTTTTGTATATTTGTTATTTCTATAAGAACATAAGAAATAGGAGCAGGAATAGGCCACTTGGCCCCTCGAGCCTGCTCCACCATTCAATAAGATCATGGCTGATCTTGGGCTCAAAGCCACTTCCCTGCCCGCTCCCCATAACCCTTCACTCCCTTATCTTGCAAAAATCTGTCTATCTGCACCTTCAATGTATTTAATGACCCAGCCTCCACAGCTCTCTGGGGCAGAGAATTCCACAGATTTACGACCCTCTGAGAGAAGAAATTCCTCTTCATCTCAGTTCTAAAAGGGCGACCCTTTATTCTGCCCCTTTATAGGGGCAACTTTACTCTAATAAAGTGACTCCTGTTATAGGAGCAGTTTTACTGTATTTTGGGGCTATTTTCAGTGTGAGCTTAAAACAAACAGAACTAGTTAGCCCTGAGAGACAGAAGTTTCTCGAGACTTGTCAGTGCACTAAGGGATAACTCTGCCTATTTTGAGAAACCGATCTTTATTGATGATAATTGATTGAAGAAAAATCAAATGGCTCGCAATGCGTCAGTGTGCAGTGGCACAGAGTGGTTAGACTGCAGGTTTGCTCCCTGCCCTTGACTGAATTCCTAATCTCAGCCACAATGATGTGGGGGAGGCGATGAGCAGAGAGTAGAGATCTAGGTCAGAGCAAGATTAGTAAAGGCATGGAAGCAAATTGCCCACTCTCTAAGCTGCATTCAGTGAACAGCCTACAGAAACATGGCAGAAAACCAGAGATTTCTTTTTATCGTCCACTGAATTTCATTATAATTATTATTATTCAGCTGCAGTAAACATGTACAAACACTTTCTCAGGTCGTGATACAGTGTAGAATTACAGAATATATAAGTTCGACACTTCTTGCAGACACATATATTGAGGATTCCTACACAGTTCTTCATACTTGGGTGAGGCTACCAGTTGGCAGAGCCAGGGTTATTCCTTGACAAGGTGCTCAGGTTGCGTAAGAACATAAAAACATAAGAAACAGGAGCAGGAGTCGGTCAATCAGCCCCTCGAGCCTGCTCCGCCATTCAATAAGATCATGGCTGATCCAATCTTGGCCTCTACACCACTTTCCCGCTCTCTCCCCATACCTCTCGACTCCCTTTGTCGTTCAAATGTCTGTCAATCTCCGCCTTGAATATATTCAATGACTCCGCCTCCACAGCGCTCTGGTGTAGAGAATTCCAAAGATTCACGACCCTCTGAGAGAAGAAATTCCTCCTCATCTCCGTCTTAAATGGGCGACCCCTTATTCTGAAACTATGCCCCCTAGTTCTAGATTCCCCCACGAGGGGAAACATCCTCTCAGCATCTACCCTGTCAATCCCCCTCAGAATCTTAATATGTTTCAATATAAAGTTTGCAGGAAGAGGCAGGAGGGAAAGGGACAGAGAGAGAGAGAGAGGAGGGGGAGAGGGGGCTCTTGTTGGGACTCGGTTGCAGAAAAGGAAGTTCAAGAATCTTAAAAATAACTCAGAAAACGCCACGTCCTCCTCTGTTAAACCAGCCAACATATACAGCAGTAGTAATCGTCTCTGCAACTAGTATTGATGATTGTTGGTTCATGCGGCAACACTCCTTCTATTCCCGGTTACAAAGTGCTCTTCTCTTGAGTGGCGAGCTGATTTTCCACTATGCGTTTACAATGTTTGAATTGGACACTCTGCCCATGTTTGGAGTGCCCGAGGGAGCAGGGTATACGTGACTGTTCAGTCCTGTGTTATGTATGTCCTTGCAAGTGTCAACACTAGAAAATGTGAACAGTGTCGAATTTAATCATGCGAAAGTGCTATTTTTTAAAACTATATTTAAATGAACTGACAGAGCGCTCTTAATCTGTATTTTGGTTTTGACTGATGTAGATTGTTACGTCTGTTGCAAATTATCGACACTTTCTCCTTTGTCGTTTTCTGCGCTTATTTAGGGGAGTCAGTGCTGGGCAACTCAACACATTTCTGCCTTTTTGCACATCGTTGTCAGCATCGAGCATTCACGGGTCAGGTACAGTGCAAGAAGATTTTCTTTATTGAGAAACAAAGGTTTAGGGTCAAAGCTCACGGTGCAAGAATCGGTACGACTGAAAAGAATAAGAGGTGAAGTAAATCAGGAAGTAGCGATTAGACACGACTAAGCTTGGGTTTTAGAGATTATAAGAGGAAGGAAAATCTGAAGGAGATCAGGCATTCCACTGGTTTAAACTCCTGGGTAAGAATGTTTTGGCGCAGGATTAGTAAGCATTTAGAAAAACCTAACTTAATCAAGGACAGCATGGATTTATTAAAGTCGTCATGTTTGACAAATTTAAGTGTTTTTTTTAAAGCGAAGTGACTCATTGAAGAGATAAAGGCAATGCAGTAGACATGGTGTATAGAAATTTTCACCAGATTTGATAAGATGTCTCACAAGAGGCTGATTAAAAAAAAATTTAGGCGTATAGTATAAGAGGAATGTGGCAGCATGAACAGCCATTTAGCTGGGGGCCAGGACTCAATGAGGGTAAAATTGGTCCACATCACTCGGTTTTAGAGAATCGGCCGCCCATTTACACCGCGCCCGACTTTGTTTTCCATTGGATATAAAACTTGCAATTTAAACAGCACCTAAATCAAATCCTTGACATCTCAAAGCACTTCACATTCAAGCGCCTTGTATATTTTTACACGGTCCTGCCTGAGTCATCTTGTTTTTTGAAGCTCAAGAGCCTGAGCTTGTCAAGTCATTCCTTATAGCTTTTCCCTTTGTTAATGGGGGCAGGCTTGTTGGGCTCTCTCTCTGAAGTGTCTCTCGGGCCTATGGCCCTGGGACATAATGTGACTGGAATTCGTGGCTCCCGCCTCCCTCTCCTCAACAGTTTCTCCCCTCCTCTCTTGATGGTGGTGACTTATCGGAGCATATTAACATAGGAACAAGAGTCGGCCATTCAGGCCCTTGAGGCCCTTCCACTATTCCAGCAAAAAAAGTTTTTTGTTTTCCATACAGACCCCAGCATCCACCACATTTGACCCCTTGTGACCCCACCTCATTGTCTTTGATGTAATGTTTTCCTGACTGACCTGTTTGGACACCATCCACACCTTTGATTGCCGTGATTATCTCTCTGCCGAAGGTGTGATAAAGGGCAGTTGGAAAGATTAACTGTAATCATCTGGCAGTGTTCTCTGACTATATATGCTGTGCCTATATGCATCTCTTCACTTCACCTGACGAAGGAGCAGCGCTCCGAAAGCTTGTGATTTCAAATAAAGCTGTTGGACTATAACCTGGTGTTGTGCGACTTCTCACATTTGTCCACCCCAGTCCAACACCGGCATCTCCACATCATGACTATTCAATGAGACCATGGCTGGATCTGGATCTCACATAGGCTCTGAGGCTAATTTTAACCTAACCCGGCCACCGGGGAAGCTGACGGGATCGGGTGCAGCCCCGGTTTTACACCCAGCCCGATATTACACTCCAGCGAAGTCCCTGGAGACTAATATCGGGCGAGGGTACAAAACCGGCGTCCCGCCCGATCCCATTGGATTCCCACCCGCCGAGTTAGGTTAAAATGAGCCCCTCGTATCCATATCCGTTGATACCCTTTCCTAATAAGTTGATCTCAGTCTTGAAAATGTCAATTAACCCCTCCCCCCCCCCCCCCGCCAGCCTCCACAGCCTTTTGGGGAAGGGAATTCCAGATTTCCACTTGCCCTTTGTGTGAAAAAGTGCTTCCTGATTTCACTCTTGAATGGCCTCGCTCTAATGTTGAGATTGTGACCCCTTGTTCTGGATTTCCCTACCAGATCAAAAGTAGCTTCTCTGTATCCAGCCTATCGAATCCCTTAATCATTTTAAATACCTCGATTAGAACGGCCCTCATCCTTCAGAACGCAAGGCAATACAAACCAAGTATATGCTGAGATACAGTTCCATGTGCTGACCGCACCCCTGACACAGCTAACTGTTCCTTCTACATGGAGCGGAAACGGACAGTGATTGCCAATCACCACACGCGCGGCGCTATCTCAGAACGCTACCGAAGCTCAGGCGATGCCAGTTACCATGGAAGCCAGACAGACTGGCGTCATCCAGTTCTTAAAGGGGAGGGGCCATCTTGCTGGCCAGCCACACCCTGCTCATTGCAGCCTTGAATCTCGGCCTGGAGAGACCTCTAAAGCAATTGTGTTGGAAGCACTAACGGATAGGCCCAGGAAACGAGCTCAGCGCTTAGGAACCTCAAAAGTGGTGCTGAGGGCCAAAACTCCTTAGGACAGCGTTAAATCTCTCCAGACGCCTCTCTCCCTCTCAACCTGTGTGTACCAAACATTTTGCCGACAAGAAAAGGCAGGAAGCACCCGCCTTTAAATAGCGCTCCCCCAGCCCCTTCCCGACTTGAAAACGTTCCCTCTACCTGTCGTTCCTAGCGGCAGGCGCTAAGGCAGGGGGCGCGACTCAATATCCGGTCCGGGGCGCTACCGGGGCGTTGCACGCTCGACTGATGTCACGATCTGCGGGCGCAGGAGATCGTGGCGGTGGCGTTTAGCGCCGCCGCAAAATGACTGGTCAATTTCAGGAGCAGGGATCCTGGCTGATGTTTTATTCCCCCTTTTCCTGGCCTCAAAATGCAAACAACAAAAGTACTACTGTTTTGATCAGTAGTCGCTCAGCACTGTACCACATTGTGGCATCAATATGATTTGCAGGAGATTGTTCAGACCGATGCTTTTGTTCACTACTGCCTGATTTCAGCCACTGCCATGGGTTGGTGGGATGTGGGGCGGGGCCGGGGAGGTGGGCGTGGAGGGAAGGGCAGAGATTAGATCAGTTGCTTCTTTGGTTCCCATACCCTGTGTCCTTGCCCTCCCCATCTCATCTCTAACTCAGCAGGGGCCAAGACTCAAGCTTGGGACCTGCCTATTCTGTAAGGTTTAGTAACCGTAAGTTACCTACTGAGCTCCCAGGACTCCATGAGACGCATTAATTTTTTTTTTACTCTAAAATTGTGGGGAATGCAGCTTCAATTAAGTTTTCTCACTGAAAGGTCTTCAAACACTTTTGTGTTCGTGATTCGAGCCCAGCTGGTTTATTGCTTACTGCAAGGATTTTCATTTCTCAGCCCACGCAGTGCTTTAAGAAAGTGCTTTATAATTTAAATTCAATATAAATTAGCTAACTTTGTCTTGTTTATGCAGGGTTTTTAAGAACAAAATTTAGAGCTTCGTTCAGAGCCCAAATTAAAAAGCTCACTGGCCCAAAATCAGGTCTCGCTGTGGTGTAGTTAAACCCCAACTGGCCATTAAGGAGATCGAATCCATTAAGTGAATTTCTCTCTCTCTCAGTGCACCGTGCATACGCAGGAATGCTCACCATGATAAACATCCCACTCTGACCTTTCAGCACTGCACTTCTGTGCCGTTGTGGGGGAAAAAAAATAAATCTGGAGAGGTTCTTTGATGACACTGCAAAGGGCCACTTGCAGTCCCACTTGAGAGTGAAGCTTGCTAGCCTGGAGGGGATGTGTCAGGATACCAGAGATCACCACCCAAAAGGTTGTCCCTTATGGTAACTTCAGAGGGGGAGGTCAAGGATGCAGCTACTACTGCAGCAGAAGAGTTTAGAAGAATGAGAGGGGATCTCATTGAAACGTATAAAATTCTGACAGGGCTGGACAGACTGGATGCAGGGAGGATGTTTCCCCTGGCTGGGGGGGTCTAGAACGATGGGTCACAGTCTCAGGATATGGGGTAGGACATTTAGGACTGAGATGAGGAGAAATTTCTTCACTCAGAGGGTGGTGAACCTGTGGAATTCTCTACCACAGAAGGCTGTGGAGGCCAAGTCACTGAATATATTTAAGAGGGAGATAGATAGATTTCTAGACACAAAAGGCATCAAGGGGTATGGGGAGAGAGTGGGAATATTGTATTGAGATAGAGGATCATCCATGATCATATTGAATGGCGGAGCAGGCTCGAAGGGCCGAATGGCCTACTCCTGCTCTTATTTTTCTATGTTTCTATGTTTCTAAGATCTCCCCCCCCCAGCCACCCCACCAATCCAAGGCAGTAGCTGAGATCTAGAAGTTATGAACAAAAACTTAGGTCGTGTGGCGGATCGCCACCTAAACGGGCATAATCCACTTTTCCATCCGTGGACAATATATCGAGCACCTTGCCTTTAAGGCACCTTCCCTTTAAGGCAGGAGAAAAGGAGTGGGTGGGGCCTCAGGGTTTTTCCAGAGAATTCTGGGAGCAGTCTGTTCAGCCATTTTGGACCATGCAGTTGTATTAAAAGGTCTTTGTTTTCCACACATGGATTCAGTCTTAATTCGTGTTTCGCGGCAGCCTCAACATTGGTGACCCCGATGCTCAGAACGTATTCCGAGCACTGCAATGGCGGACACGAACGCAGTTTCCGTGAAACTGCCGGAGTTTTGGGAAAACCAGCCCGAAGCCTGGTTTCTCCAAGCTGAATCCCACTTCCGGCTGCGAAATATCACCACAGATGGGACGCAGTATGACTACCTCGTCACATCACTCGGTAGCGCCACAGTTTCGAAGGTTTGGACAGCGCTGCAGAACCCACCAGAGGAAGGCAAGTATGCACATCTCAAGGCAGCGCTCCTTAAAAAATTTACGGCCTCGGCATACCAGCGAAACTGCCACCTCCTCGACCTTCCAGGCCTCGGTGATGCCTCACCGTCAGACCTTCTCTCCCACATGCTCACCGACGAGAGCCCACCCGGATCCCTCTTCCGCACGCTGTTCATCCGCCAGCTCCCTCTCAGCATCCGCCCAGCGATCGTGGCGTCCGGCCTCACGAACCTGGAAGCCCTGGCCGATGAGGCCGACAAGCTGCTGTCTGCTCACTCCAGCCGCGACGTCACTCCGGACCTGGCAGCCAATGCCTGGGCGCGCCCCTCACTGGCCACCACGCGGCCACAAGGACCAGCCACCAAGCCCATGGGGCCTTCGCGCCCCACTAACCCGGGCCACTGTTACTACCATGCACGGTTCGGCGCCAGGGCACAACGGTGCACACCTCCCTGCTCTTTCAAGTCCGCCCCCGTACCAGCCCCCGCGATGGCCGTGGGCCACGCGGACTCCCTGCTGTACATCACGGATGACAAAACCTGCCGCCGGTTCCTGTGCGACACTGGAGCTCAGCACAGCATCATCCCGGCCTCCTCCCTCGACATCCAAAAGGGCGAACGAGGACTGGCGCTGGCTGCTGCTAACGGCTTGGAAATCCGGACGTACGGCACCCGGACAGTCACCCTTGACCTCGCTGGTCGCCGCTACCGATGGGAGTTCATCACTGCCAAGGTGCTCTCCCCTCTCATCGGCGCAGATTTCCTGTGCGCCCACGGCCTACTGGTAGACATCCCTCATCACCGCCTCGTGGACATGAACACCATGTCCCCCATCCTGGGCGCCATGGCCCCCCGTCAACCCGCCGACATGGCATCACAGTGCCACGCCCGGGCCACGGATGACTACTCGGCACTCCTGGCCGAATTCCCGGCCCTTACCAATCCGACCTTCTCCGCGGAGGCCACCAAACACGGGGTGGAACACTTCATCCCCACCACAGGCCCCCCAGTGTACACCCATGCCCGCAGGCTGGACCCGGCCAAACTGGAGATCGCGCGGACTGAGTTTGCCACCATGGAACAGCTCGGCATCATCCGCCGCTCCAGCAGTCCCTGGGCCTCCCCACTCCACATCGCCCCCAAACCAGGCGGGGTTTGGCGCCCCTGCGGGGATTACCGCCGCCTCAACGACGCCACCACCCCTGATTGGTACCCCGTGCCGCACATTCAGGACTTCTCGGCTAGACTGGCCGGCCGCTCAGTCTTTTCCAAGGTCGACCTGGTGCGCGGCTACCACCAAGTCCCCGTCCACCCCACGGACGTCCCGAAGACGGCCGTAATCACCCCCTTCGGCCTGTTCGAGTTCCTGCGGATGCCCTTCGGCCTCAAAAACGCAGCCCAGGCATTCCAACGGCTCATGGACTCGGTCCTTCGGGACCTGAAGTTCCTGTTCGTCTACCTGGACGACATCCTGGTAGCCAGTTCCTCCAAGCAGGAACACCTCGAACACCTTCGCATCCTGTTCGGGCGCCTCAGCGACCACGGGCTCATCCTCAGCCCAGCCAAATGCCAGTTCGGCCTGGACAAGATCGACTTCCTCGGCCACCACATCACCCATGCTGGGGCCATTCCCCTGCCCACCAAGGTGCAGGCCGCCCAACAATTTCCCCGCCCCACCACCATCAAAGGCCTCCAGGAGTTCCTCGGGATGGTGAATTTCTATAACCGCTTCATCCCCAAAGTGGCGTCCCTCATGAGGCCCCTGTATGAAGCCCTCCGGGGCAGGAGCGGCAAGATGGCGGTCGAATGGATGGCAGACGCGTCCGCCGCCTTCGACTCCACCAAGACCGCGCTCGCCAATGCCACCCTGCTCGCGCACCCACGGCCCAATGCCAGGGTAGCGCTCACCATGGACGCCTCCGACCACGCGGTCGGCGCCGTGTATGAGCAGTGGGTCGACGGCGCCTGGCAACCACTTGCCTTCTTCAGCCGCCAACTACGCCCCCCGGAGGTCAAGTACAGCACCTTCGACTGCGAGATCCTCGCGCTGTTCCTGGCGGTCCGCCATTTTCGGTTTTTGCTTGAGGGCCACCCCTTCACTGTGTTTGTCGACCACAAGCCCCTGACATTCGCAATGGCAAAGACAACCGACCCCTGGTCCACCAGGCAGCAGCGCCAGCTCGCGGCAGTGTCCGAGTTCACCACGGACATCCAACACATCTCCGGCCGAGACAATGTGGTAGCCGACTGCCTCTCCCGCCCCGCCATCCACGCCGCAGACCTGGCAGTCGACTACGCTCAACTCGCAGCAGACCAGATCACCGACCCTGATCTGCTCTCCGCACCTACCAACCTAGCAGGGCTACGCCTGGCCGACGTCGCCTGTGGCCCGACCGCAGTCACGGTCAAGTGCGACATATCCCTATGTCAACCTCAGTCCGTCATCCCAACGTCCTGGCGCCGCCGGGTATTCGACATTCTCCACAACCTCTCCCACCCCGGCGCCCGCGCATCCATCAAATTGGTAGCCAACCGCTTCGTCTGGCGCGGCCTTCGCAAGGATGTGCGTATTTGGGCCAACTCCTGCCTAGCCTGCCAACGGGCCAAGGTACAGCAACACACGAAAGCACCCCTCGAGGAGTTTACCGTCCCCTCGCGGAGATTCGACCACATCCACGTGGACATCGTTGGGCCCCTGCCGCCGTCGCAAGGCCACACGTACTTGCTGACGATCGTTGACCGCACCACGCGCTGGCCCGAGGCAATTCCACTGACCTCTACCACCACCGCCGACATCGCCAGAGCCTTCGTCAGCACCTGGGTCGCATGGTTCGGCGTCCCCTCCGACATGACGTCGGACAGAGGTCCGCAATTTACCTCTGAACTCTGGACCGCCGTCGCACGCAATCTCGGGGTGACCATTCACCGCACCACAGCGTACCACCCCCAAGCCAACGGACTGTGTGAGCGGTTCCACAGATCCTTGAAGGCATCTCTTCGAGCCAGCCTCCAGGACGGCGCCTGGATCGACCGACTTCCATGGGTCCTCCTCGGCCTGCGCACCGCAGTTAAAGAAGACCTCCACGCATCGGCAGCAGAGCTCGTGTACGGTCAGCCGCTGCGCGTACCCGGCGAGTTCCTGCCCACCGCCACGACACCCTGGTCAGCCGACCAGCAACATCACGACTTCGCCTCACCGGCGCTGCAGTTCGCCCCGGTGCCCATTGCCCGACACGGCGAATCCACCTCACACATCCCACTAAGCCTGCACCAGGCATGGTTCGTTTTTGTCCGGCATGACGCCCACCGCGGACCCCTTCAACCCCCGTACTACGGGCCCTACAAGGTGCTACAGGCTGGGGACAAATTTTTCACCCTGCAAGTGGGCGACAGGACCGAAAAAGTGTCGGTTGACCGACTCAAGCCAGCACACTCGGAGCCCGGTGAGCAGGTCCCTGTAGCTCGTCCACCTCCACGCGGCCGACCTGCCCTCAAGCCGGTTCACCCGACTGCTCCACGCCTGGCCGTTCCACGTCCACCGGCGTCCTACAAGAGCCGCTCCGGCCGGCCCATCAGACCGCCGCACCGTCTCGTCCACACCTCCTAAGCGGGTTCTGGGGGGAGCTGTGTGGTGGATCACCACCTAAACAGGCATAATCCACTTTTCCGTCCATGGACAATATATCGAGCACCTTGCCTTTAAGGCACCTTCCCTTTAAGGCAGGAGAAAAGGAGTGGGCGGGGCCTCAGGATTTTTCCAGAGAATTCTGGGAGCAGTCTGTTCAGCCATTTTGGACCATGCAGTTGTATTAAAAGGTCTTTGTTTTCCACACATGGATTCAGTCTTAATTCGTGTTTCGCGGCAGCCTCAACAGTCGTAACAATCTCTTACAAATGTCATCAATACCGCAACGCAGTACAGCATGGAGCGACTGTAAAAATATTGTTCAAAAAACAATAATACTTCTGTTGCTTGCATTTTTTGACTTAAGAACTGTTTCCATTAGAACATGTAGATTCTCCTCTCACAGTGGGTGGCAGTCTTGAGGGGGAGACTTCCTCTGGTCCTGAAGCAGTGTGTGGGAAGAGCTGATCCTTCTAGTAAGGGATAAGCCAGCTGGCTCGAGACACAAACACAGATCAGACCCACGCAGAGCCTGAAGAAAGTACAGTGATAATTTAATTAAAGCAATATCGAAAATATGTTTGTGAAGATTTCCCCTGTTTGGTAGTCCGAGTGAAACTGTAAATAGCAAAGAGACAACATCTGTATGAATTAATTGATCACCTTGTGGCATTGCACATAGGGAGACAAGACCCAGGTGTAGTCCTCAGGTAGAGTAGGGGAAAATTGGACTGGGCCACGCAGATATAATTTCGTCCCCATTTTAAAATCATATATTCTGCCCTATTTTTACATAATATACTTTTACGATATTATTTATAGTTAAACAGCAACATTTACGGCAGTTTGGGGAGCAGAGAGGTAGAGCTGGTTGGAGCAAAGGAATTATTCTGCAGTACAGGCTGAGACGCTGAGAGATGCAAAACTGAGATGCTACAGTGCCACCACTGGCAGGAAGGTGTCATTACAGTGTGACATGTTTACATAGGCAGTTTCCATTATAAATGTGGACATACGAATTTATAATGAAAAGCTGATATGAAAATTTGACAGAAAGAAGGTTTTGTAGACCAGACGTGTGTGTAGATGTAAGATTTTTAATATATTATAGATGTACCTACACATAGCAATGAGAGCAATTCTTATCCCTGCCCCCATGTTCCCCCTTTCTCTAGATATTAATTAACACAACTAAATTTAGAATTTTTTTGTAGGGGGAGGGAAATTTGATATGTGGGTGGGGGGGGGGACGTTGTGGGATGAGTTTATGGCTGCCAGTCATATGTCATGCCGATAATAGGTTCAAAGGTCACGCAGGTCAAGGCCTACACAACAGACCTGTTCTTAAGTTAGACAGGGAATATTGTATGATGAGCCAAGGGAAGAGTTGACTTAAGCTATTGAGAGAAAATATCTTACGAAAATACACGGGTGAAAGAATAATTAAAAATAATCTGCAGGAAAAAAAATACAAGGGTGAAAGAATAATTAAAAATGATCTGCAGGAGAAAGAAGCATTTAAGGTTCTAACAGGAGCTGCGTCAACCAACCAGAATATCCCACAATCCTGCTTAAAGAATTCCAGACAATTTTCAATTGTACAAAAGAGCATGGGGGAAAAATTGAGTATCGCCCATTTTGGGGCGCTAATATCGGCTGGGCGCAAAGTTTAGCACCCGCCGCTAATTATCGCCTCCGACTGCAAAATTCGCCCCTGGAGGTGATTTGAGCGCTAAATCAGGCGCTACACACCTCTCTTAAGGCGCTAACATCAGGGAGCGAGACGCTACCTCAGAACGCTACTGAAGCTCAGGCGATGTCAGTTACCATGGAAGCCAGACAGACTGGCGCCGTCCAGTTCTTAAAGGGGAGGGGCCATCTTGCTGGCCAGCCACACCCTGCTCATTGCAGCCTTGAATCTCGGCCTGGAGAGACCTCGAAAGCAATTGTGTTGGACGCACTAATGGATAGGCCCAGGGAAAGAGCTTGGCGCTTAGGAACCTCAAAAGTGGTGCTGAGGACCAAAATTCCTTTGGACAGCTTGAAATCTCTCCAGACGTCTCTCTCCCTCTCAACCTGCGTATACCAAAAATTTTGCCAACAAGAAAGGGCAGGAAGCACCTGTCTTTAAATAGCGCTCCCCCAGCCCAATCCCGACTTGAAAACGTTCCCCTCTACCTGTCGTTCCTAGCGGCAGGCGCTAAGGCAGGGGGCGCGACTCAATATCCGGTCCGGGGCGCTACCGGGGTGTTACACGCTCGACTGACGTCACGATCTGCAGGCGCAGGAGATCGTGGCGGTAGTATTTAGCGCCGCCACAAAACGACTGGTCAATTTTGCGAGCAGCGGTAAAATCGCCGCGCTCGGGCGCTAAGTTCCTAGCACCCCGTTAGCGCCCCCCCGGAGGCACTAACGGGAGGCGCTAACCAACCGAATTTCCCCCCCCATGTTAAGTTACTTGAACTTGCAGGGCTTGTTACGGAACTGTTGTATCTCTGGTGAGATAGCATGCACATATTGTGTTATGTCACTGGGTTGCTTTGTTACTTTATTTTTACCAGGATCTTTGGGTAAATTTTCCCTTTAAGTTTTTTTTAAATCCCCTATTTTTTGTTTACCTGGTCTGATGCCTGCAGTCACGAGCACAGGCCCAGAGCTGCTCTCAGGCATTCTCAATGCCCCCTTGCAGCCAGCTGTCAGGAAGCCCAGAGACTGCTGCATCGTGGCTCTCGCCTCCTTCTGCCTCGCTGGAGAGAGACTGCAGCCTCCCTGCTTGACGCACCTTAAACATTCACTCCCTGCACCACCGGCGCACCGTGGCTGCAGTGTGTACCATCTACAAGATGCACTGCAGCAACTCACCAAGGCTTCTTCGGCAGCACCTCCCAAACCCGCGACCTCTTCCACCTAGAAGGACAAGAGCAGCAGACGCATGGGAACACCACCACCTCCAAGTTCCCCTCCAAGTCACACACCATCCTGACTTAGAAGTATATCGTCGTTCCTTCATCGTCGCTGGGTCAAAATCCTGGAACTCCCTCCCTAACAGCACTGTGGGAGCACCTTCACCACATGGACTGCAGCGGTTGAAGAAGGTGCCTCACCACCACCTTCTCAAGGGCAATTAGGGATGGGCAATAAATGCTGGCCTTGCCAGCGACGCCCACATCCCATAAACGAATAACATTTTTTAAAAAGGTAGGAATTTAGCGGAGTGGGACTAGATAGTCCATCCTCCCTCTGCGGTGCTGATTACTAGTACACCACATCACCCAGCTAAGCTTGTTGGTTTCTGACTGATGAAAACATTAATCATAAAATTGGAAAATCTTTTCAGCTACCATCTCCCCTACTTTATCATTCACACTCAGCTTGGAGCTCATTAATTTTTGCCCACGTTCATTAGATAATTAGAAGAACTATCATCTAAAAACTGCACAGACAGCCCAAACCTTTACAATGATATTCATTTAACAATTTCTCCTCTTCCCTTTCCCCCTCTTACCTGCCGCATGCCATTCACCATCCCGCTGATCAACTTAATCTCAGATGGCTTAATCTCAGGCCTCCACCACAACCGCTTTATAACAGGGACATGAGCGGAGCCTGGGATGATCTGCGGGTATCTGCCATGTGTCTCCCGGTGACAACGTGGCTGAAATAGTGAACATGTGGGGGTATCGCAGTTCGGAACTTGTGTTCGACCGCCACAGCCCCACCTCGCTCCCCTCCCCCCCCCACCCCCCCCACCCGCAAAACATTATTGTTTTAGGCTTTGCTGATGGCACAGTGAGTTTATCCAGTGAGTCTCGTTCACCCATCAACCCTGTGCTCGCTGACCTACACTGGCTCCCGGTCTGACAACGCCTCAATTCGAAAATCCTCATCCTTGTTTTCGAATCCCTCCATGGCTCTTGTTGAGCGCCTTGGAACGTTTTGCTACATTAAAGGTGCCATATCAATGCAAGTTGTTGTTGTAGTTGAGCAATACAAACTAGAAAAGGTCCCAGGTTTGACCCCTGGTCAGTGCTGGGTTAGGTGATCTCAATCAAGGCAGGCTACAATTGGCCTCAGTGCCCCTGGGTTGAGAAGGTGAAAATTGGCCTGGCTTCTCACTCCTGATTGCGCTCCGTGATCCCTGCTGGAAGGGTGGGCATGGATATTGGGAGAGGAAAGGATTGGGAAGGCTTTGATTTTTTTAATTCATTCATGGGATGTGGGCGTTGCCGGCAAGGCCAGCATTTATTGCTCATCTCTAATTGTCCTCGAGAAGGTGGTGGTGAGCCGCCTTCTTGAATAAGTGGCTTGCTGGGCCATTTCAGAGGGCAGTTAAGAGTCAACCGCATTGCTGTGGGTCTGGAGTCACATATAGGCCAGACCGGGTAAGGGCAGCAGATTTCCTTCCCTAAAGGACATCAGTGAACCTGATGGGTTTTTATGACAATCCGGTAGTTTCATGGTCACCATTACTGATACTAGTTTTTTTAATTCCAGATTTATTTAATTCATTGAATTTAAATTCCCCAGCTGCCTTGGTGGGATTTGAACTCACATCTCCGGGTCATTTAGTCCAGGCCTCTGGATCACTCGTCCAGTACCGTACCCCGATGATGACTGCCATAGTCAAACAGCTTCTCCACACTTACTATTGAGACACGGGTATGAGCAAAATAGGGCCAATTTTCTCTGCGTTTGTCAGTGAGGATACTTGCCTGTTTGGTGCGCCTATTGGGAAATGTGGGCGCGCTGCCTGTGAATTTTTATCCATTGTACTTATAACATATTTTCATTACAAACCTACACAGGAGATCAATGAATATCACATGGACTGGCTTATTTAGCCCGAAGTCTCGATGCTAACTGCTGGTGGGATATCACATAAGCTGCAATTAACATCCAACCTTATGGGCATCATAAATCCTATTCCAGTCCCCTGTGTGTTCAATTACCGATTTGTAAATCCCACGCAGTGCTTCCATGGTATCGATACCACTGTGACAGGCTGCTGGACAACATGAGGGAGAGGGAGAGAGAGAGAGAGAAGTACAGCCGTCAGTTTACTCACCCGCCGTTGTCTGCATGTAGCCAGCCAGTGTGCAGGTCCTCCTCTCGCACAGTCCACTTGGCAGGAAGACAGTAACAATAGCCAGCAGCGCGCTGGTAGCCAGCAGAACGCAGCCTCCGGAGCACAGAACAGCACTCGTCTGAAACATCAACAGATGGGCAAAGGTTTCAGTCCCGCTTCTCAGTTCAAGCTTTCAATTAGTCAGACAGACCACTGGCTGAGGGGGTCCTGGTGGTCCCCCCACACACACACGTACCCGGAGACACAACTCTTCAGCAGGAATGATACATGGGCTAAATCTGATCGAAACTTGACATCCTCTGATATTCTTACACAGATGATGCTGCTGATATAGATTGTTTATTCCACTTGTGAAGGACAGTGTGGAACTCACAATTGCTGAGGTGGCCATTGAGTTGCAGCAGTCGCCTTCATGATTGGCATAATTAAGAGATGAAGCAAATTTAGATGCTGTATTGTATTTATGATGCGGAGATGCCGGTGTTGGACTGGGGTGGACAAAAATGAGAAGTCGCACAACACCAGGTTATAGTCCAACAGTTTTATTTGAAATTACGAGCTTTCGGTACTGTACCTGTACCTGAAGAAGGAGCAGAGCTCCGAAAGCTCGTAATTTCAAATAAAACTGTTGGACTATAACCTGGTGTTGTGCGACTTCTCAGTATTGTATTTAGACAGCGTGGGCATAATATGGGTAGACAATAGGGCAGCTTCACTATGGCTGAGAGAGTAAATACACCGCGTGGTGCGGTACAGAGTGTAACATGGTCACCACTGATCTCGGGTGATGTGACAGTAGGGATGCTACACCTGATCAGACCATCGCTGTGCTGGAGAAGGAGGAGGGTAAATGAGCCAGAGCCCCCCCCCACTCCTGGTTGGTGTCCAGTGACTGTCTACTGGGAGCTACGTGTGTCTGAAGATGAGGGGCTGGCAGGATCACAACTTTCTGGCTGCAGAAGTTCCCTGATGTTGGAGGAAGGTCTGTCGAGGGCAACATGGTGGGCTACATGCTGACAGCTGAGCAAAGACAGTGTCGAGCACACTGTCAGCAGCCACTTGCGTTTGCTGGGACTGCTCCCTCTGTTGGAGCCTCAGAAAACTGCCTCCTGAGATAGCTCTTCCGCTGACAACAACAGCACTGCCACATTAATATTGCAGCCCAGCTTCACTCAGGTTCCAGACCAACATCATTTATATTACAACCCTGTCTCAGTATATTACAATCCAACCTCGGTTATATCATAGCCCAGCCTTGCTTGTATTGCAATCTGTTCTCACTTGTATTACAGGATGGACTTGTGTGTATTACAACATTGTCTCATTTATATTACAGCCATATCGCATATTACAGGATGTTCTCATGTGTGTTACAAAACCACCTCATTTATATTACAGAACGCCCTTGTTTATATTACAGCCCTTTTGCCTTAATGATGTTACAGTTGGTCTTGTTTATTTTTCAGCCCTACCTCTTGTACATTATAAGCCAACCTTGTTTAAATCACAGACTCATTTATATTACAGTCCCACCACCTCCTCATTTATATTACAGCACTCTGCCTCATTTATATTACAATCCTGCCTTGTTTAGATTACAGCCCAGTTCGGTCGCCATCTCATTTAGGTTACAGCCCAGCCCTCCTTTAGATTACAGTCTTGCCTCATATAAATTACAGCACATCCGCCTTATTTATATTACAGCCCTGGCCCGTTCATATCAGGACGCTTCTGTTTCATTTATATTACAGCCTTATTAGTTTAGATTAAAGCGCCGCCTGATTTATATTAAAGGCCACCTTCTTTATTTTGCAACCCAACTCATTTGCGTGGTTTTCTTCTTTCACCCTGTTGTCCCAGGGCTGGCACGGTGAGTTCCTGAGGAGCACAGACACGTTCTTGCATGGACTGTTCCATCACCACAATTCTCTACCAGTAGATCTGCTCACATTAAGGGAGGGAGGGACAACCATGAGGTGAGTCATCCCAGGCGGCTGTCACTGAGCTACGTGTGGGCAGTCACAGACTGGCACTAAGTTCTGGTACCAGGTTAGTTGTCCACCCTCAGAGAGAACGGATCCAGACCGAAAATAGCACACAATCTCATTTTTGCAGTGGATCAATGCAGGCTGAGGAAATCCACTGTGACTTCGGTGTTTTGACATCTGCCCAATGCGGGCCATTTCTGAGCAGTCAGTCATGCACTATTGCTTGAAAGCTTCAAATTGAAAGCTCATTGATGGCGATCAAATGTTTAAAGAATGATCTCTTTACAAACCGGCTCCTCCACACTAAAATCTCTAAGAATGGCATAGGAGGGAGAGGCAAACGGAACTGAAGAGTTTCACTGTGAAACGCCATTCAATTAGATCATGGCTGATCTGTACCTCAACTCTATTTACCATCCTTAGCTCCATATCCCTTGATACCCTTACCTAACAAAAATCTAGTGATTTCAGTCTTGAAAGCTCCAATTGTCCACCAGCATCCACAGCCCTTTGGAGAGAGTTCCAGATGTTATCACCCTTTGTGTGGAAGACGTGCATTATCACCGGTCTTGTGCGCCGGGTGTTCAGCTTTGGGACATCCGGTAGTCGTGAAAGGCACTATATAAATGCAAGTCTTTTTAGTATCAACCCTTGATGCTACCTCAACTTTAAGGGTTTTACCATATTCAACACCCCATACACTGACACCCAATGCATAGCAGTGCTGTGGACTGCATCATCAGGCCTACAGTAGACATGTATTGTTTGTGAATCAGGTAAAACCCTCAAAGTTGAGGTAGCATCAAGGGCTGATACTGAAAGCGCCTTTCACGGCGACCGGACGTCCCAAAGCGCTTTACAGCCAATGAAGTACTTTTTGAAGTGCAGTCACTGTTGTAATGTAGGAAACAGCAGCAGTCAATTTCCACACAGCAAGCTCCCACAAACAGCAATGTGATAATGACCAGATAATCTGTTTCAGTGATGTTGATGGAGTGATAAATATTGGCCAGGACACCGGGAATAACTTCCCTGCTCTTCTTCGAAATAGTGAGCCATGGGATCTTTTATGTCCACCTGAGAGCAGACAGGGCCTCGGGTTAACGTCTCATCTGAAAGACGGCACCTCCCACAGTACAGCACTCCCTCAGCACTGCACTGGGAGTGTCAGCCTAGATTTTTGTGCTCAAGTCTCTGGAGTGGGACTTGAACCCGTGAGCTTCTGACTCAGAGGCGAGAGAGCTGCCCACTGAGCCACAGCTGACACTGAAAAGCTGCTTTCGTATTGGGTGGCACACTTGCACGTGCTTCCGGATTTGCCAAGGGCACCAACCAGGAAGACCCGGTTCAAAGGAAACCTTAGCGAACCCAGTAGGTTTATTTTGAGTTGTTGCCAACTGCACTGGACACATGCGTTGGGAGCTAGCAGCAGCAGCACCGGCACTTAACCCAATATTAATGCAGCTCAAAGTCACTCAAACGCTAACCCTTCGAGCCGTGGACTGAAAGGACAAGAGCAGATTTGATCTGCAGTCAAGTCCATTCCTTATCTGAGCTAAAATCAATGAGAGGGGTAAGTGCGGAGTAGATGTTGCCTTGTGCCCCTGCAAGCAAAAGGGAAAATCACAAGGGGAAGAGTTAAACCTGTGCCGTCCCCAATTCCTCCTCGGTACCAGCTGCAGGGGCATCCGTCATCTGTCCCACTTGCCATCTCGCCAATCAAAGTTAGACAGACCGAGGATAGGGGACCACTGAGCCGAGAAAGAGTGTTTAACACACAGATGTGCCTCGTGGGCAGGAAGGGTTATAAAACATCACTGAATGAATTTGAAGCTGCTGTAGCCCTTGAGTTGCGTTCCCGGTTAAGCAACGCCTCAATTTAAAAATTCTCGTCCATGTTGTGCCTCTGTGGCCTCGCCCCTCCCTATCTTTGTAATCTCCTTCAGCCCCACAACCCACCCCCCCCCCCCCCCCCCGAGATATCTGCGCTCCTCTAATTCTGCCCGCTTGAGCATCCCTGATTATAATCGCTCAACCTTTGGTGGCCGTGCCTTCAGCTGCCTAGGCCCTAAGCTCTGGAATTCCCTGCCTAAACCTCTCCGCCTCGCTACCTCTCTTTCCTCCTTTAAGACACTCCTTAAAACCTACCTCTTTGACCAAGCTTTTGGTCACCTGCCCTAATTTCTCCTTATGTGGCTTGGTATGAAATTTTTTGTCTTATAACACTCCCGTGAAGCGCCTTGGGACGTTTTACTATGTTAAAGGTGCTATATAAATACAAGTTGTTGTTGTTGTTGTGTGGGACTCTGTTCCTCATTTTCTCACAGACACCCATAAAGTGACTGAGGCTGGGAACAAATCTCAAGGGGCATCCTCTGCCAGTGCACAGCTGTGACACACCGACATTCTGTGAAAGGAAAGGCAGGAAAATCAGATTGGAAAATATACAAATAAATACGAAATACAGAAAATGATTGCTGCCAGACATGAAGCTAATATAATGCTAACAGGGCAATTCTAGGGGGCAGATGTTTGGAGCGGAGACATTCAACTATTGACAGCTTCAACTTGTTCTTCGCACAAGTCGACAGTCCACCACAAACCCAACATCAACATTGTCAGCCTCCATCTCTTTCCTGTGTAGATGATCGTCCCCTCAAAATGCCCCCTATTAAAATCAAATGTTGAAATTCAGACTGCACAGTTCCTACCCTAACTCACTCTTTCTCAGGAAGTCCCACCTTGCCACCATCCAACCCCATGTCATCGATTCTTCTTTCCTCCCTCATTTCCGACTCTTTTCAATCTTCCAGCTTGCTGTTACTTTCCTTCCACCAATCATTTATGGTTGCACCATTGTGCCGACAGCACGTTATATTTTTAGAATAAAAACAGAAAATGCTGGAAAACACTCAGCTGGCGGCACTTTTTTTATTTTGTTCAATAAAGCGTTCAAATGTATATTTGAAAGAGAGGCAGTAAAGGGTTCGGTTCACTTATAGCCACGAGCACGTTTCTCATCCTGGAGCCCATGAATTGCCAAGCTGTGGGCTTGTTTTTGGAGAAGCACGTGGTATTATCATGTGCGGTTAATAAACTAACCGCTGCACGTGAGACGGTGGCGGTCACGTTGTTCTGTCGTCGTGACTGCATTGTTCGATAGTCGGGGATTGTTCTCCCTTCATCACAAGGTTAATACTCCGATTCAGTTTATTCCACAACCGGGATAGATTTTCAAAATTAATATTAAGTTAGCGGTAACCATTCATGTCACGAATGCGGCTCTGCATTTTGTTTAACCGGTTACTGCATGAGATTTCTCTAAGTGCTCACTAACTTGCAAGAAAGACTTGCATTTGTATAGCGCCTTTCACTATCAAAGGACCAATGTCCCCTGTAAGCCGCACTGCCTCCCGCGTAGCCTGCCAACCCCAGTGCACGGCCCATTCAAATTTTTGCGCATGCGCGGTATCTACAATGTAAAAGCCGGTGAGCGGCCTGCGCCGGACCTTGCAGATGACCCTGTGGGCGCGCAGCTTAGTGGGAACATGGCTCAGGACATGCCAACGCGCTTTACAGCCAATAAAGTACTTTTGAAGTGCAGTCACTGTTGTAATGTAGGAACTTGGGGTGGAAGATTCATAGTATTACACAGTGGCACAAAGTTTAGTGCTAGTTTTTTAGATGGCCAGCTGACCACCTACTATCTAGCACATTGAGGAAACAGGCCATAGTTAGTGATGGAGATCACACTATGTGTCGACTGTAAAGAGGAAGAGGGGCTGCTCTCCAGATGGCTTTGGGACAAATACTTTGGGACTGAGCCACGCAGGGCAGAAAGGCCCCAGGTTCAATTCTTGTTCCGTATTGAGTTAGCTGTTCTAAGCCAATGGAGCAGCAATGGTGGTACAATAGGTCCCAGCCCATCTGCTAGGAAAGGAATAAAATCATTCATGCTTCGTGCTCCTGATTGCTAGCTAGAGAATCCATCTGGAGAGTATGTGAGCGGAAACCTTGCAAGGACAGTGTGTCTGTGTAGACACCTGGCGAGGTCGGTGTGTCTGTGTAGACACCTGGCGAGGACAGTGTGTCTGTGTAGACACCTGGCGAGGACAGTGTGTCTGTGTAGACACCTGACGAGGACGGTGTGTCTGTGTAGACACCTGACGAGGACAGTGTGTCTGTGTAGACACCTGACGAGGACGGTGTGTCTGTGTAGACACCTGGCGATATGGTGTGTCTGTGTAGACACCTGACGAGGACGGTGTGTCTGTGTAGACACCTGGCGAGGACAGTGTGTCCGTGTAGACACCTGGCGAGGACAGTGTGTCTGTGTAGACACCTAGCGAGGACGGTGTGTCTGTGTAGACACCTGGCGAGGATGGTGTGTCTGTGTAGACACCTGGCGAGGATGGTGTGTCTGTGTAGACACCTGGCGAGGATGGTGTGTCTGTGTAGACACCTGGCGAGGACGGTGTGTCTGTGTAGACACCTGGCGAGGATGGTGTGTCTGTGTAGACACCTGACGAGGACAGTGTGTCTGTGTAGACACCTGACGAGGACAGTGTGTCTGTGTAGACACCTGACGAGGACAGTGTGTCCGTGTAGACACCTGGCGAGGATGGTGTGTCTGTGTAGACACCTGGCGAGGACAGTGTGTCTGTGTAGACACCTGACGAGGACAGTGTGTCCGTGTAGACACCTGGCGAGGATGGTGTGTCTGTGTAGACACCTGGCGAGGACAGTGTGTCTGTGTAGACACCTGACGAGGACAGTGTGTCCGTGTAGACACCTGGCGAGGATGGTGTGTCCGTGTAGACACCTGGCGAGGACAGTGTGTCCGTGTGTAGACACCTGGCGAGGATGGTGTGTCTGTGTAGACACCTGGAGAGGACAGTGTGTCTGTGTAGACACCTGGCGAGGACAGTGTGTCTATGTAGACACCTGGAGAGGACAGTGTGTCTGTGTAGACACATGGCGAGGACAGTGTGTCTGTGTAGACACCTGGAGAGGACAGTATGTCTGTGTAGACACCTGGCGAGGATGGTGTGTCTGTGTAGACACCTGACGAGGACAGTGTGTCCGTGTAGACACCTGGCGAGGACGGTGTGTCTGTGTAGACACCTGGCGAGGATGGTGTGTCTGTGTAGACACCTGGCGAGGATGGTGTGTCTGTGTAGACACCTGGCGAGGACAGTGTGTCTGTGTAGACACCTGGAGAGGACAGTGTGTCCGTGTAGACACCTGGCGAGGACAGTGTGTCTGTGTAGACACCTGGCGAGGATGGTTTGTCTGTGTAGACACCTGGAGAGGACAGTGTGTCTGTGTAGACCTAGCGAGGACAGTGTGTCTGTGTAGACACCTGACGAGGACAGTGTGTCTGTGTAGACACCTGGCGAGGATGGTTTGTCCGTGTAGACACCTGACGAGGACGGTGTGTCTGTGTAGACACCTGACGAGGACAGTGTGTCTGTGTAGACACCTGGCGAGGATGGTTTGTCTGTGTAGACACCTGGCGAGGATGGTGTGTCTGTGTAGACACCTGGCGAGGATGGTTTGTCTGTGTAGACACCTGGCGAGGATGGTGTGTCTGTGTAGACACCTGGCGAGGACGGTGTGTCTGTGTAGACACCTGACGAGGACAGTGTGTCTGTGTAGACACCTGGCGAGGATGGTTTGTCTGTGTAGACACCTGGCGAGGAAGGTGTGTCTGTGTAGACACCTGGCGAGGATGGTGTGTCTGTGTAGACACCTGGAGAGGACAGTGTGTCTGTGTAGACACCTGGCGAGGATGGTGTGTCTGTGTAGACACCTGGCGAGGATGGTGTGTCCGTGTAGACACCTGGCGAGGACAGTGTGTCTGTGTAGACACCTGGCGAGGACAGTGTGTCTGTGTAGACACCTGGAGAGGACAGTGTGTCCGTGTAGACACCTGGCGAGGATGGTTTGTCTGTGTAGACACCTGGCGAGGACGGTGTGTCTGTGTAGACACCTGGCGAGGACAGTGTGTCTGTGTAGACACCTGGAGAGGACAGTGTGTCTGTGTAGACACCTGGCGAGGACGGTGTGTCTGTGTAGACACCTGACGAGGATGGTTTGTCTGTGTAGACACCTGACGAGGACAGTGTGTCTGTGTAGACACCTGGAGAGGACAGTGTGTCCGTGTAGACACCTGACGAGGACAGTGTGTCTGTGTAGACACCTGGCGAGGATGGTGTGTCTGTGTAGACACCTGGCGAGGACGGTGTGTCTGTGTAGACACCTGGAGAGGACAGTGTGTCTGTGTAGACACCTGGCGAGGACAGTGTGTCTGTGTAGACACCTGGCGAGGATGGTGTGTCCGTGTAGACACCTGGCGAGGACAGTGTGTCTGTGTAGACACCTGGCGAGGACAGTGTGTCTGTGTAGACACCTGGCGAGGACAGAGTGTCTGTGTAGACACCTGGAGAGGACAGTGTGTCCGTGTAGACACCTGGCGAGGATGGTTTGTCTGTGTAGACACCTGGCGAGGACGGTGTGTCTGTGTAGACACCTGGCGAGGACAGTGTGTCTGTGTAGACACCTGGAGAGGACAGTGTGTCTGTGTAGACACCTGGCGAGGACGGTGTGTCTGTGTAGACACCTGACGAGGATGGTTTGTCTGTGTAGACACCTGATGAGGACAGTGTGTCTGTGTAGACACCTGGAGAGGACAGTGTGTCTGTGTAGACACCTGGCGAGGACGGTGTGTCTGTGTAGACACCTGACGAGGATGGTTTGTCTGTGTAGACACCTGGCGAGGATGGTTTGTCTGTGTAGACACCTGGCGAGGACGGTGTGTCTGTGTAGACACCTGACGAGGACGGTGTGTCTGTGTAGACACCTGGCGAGGACAGTGTGTCCGTGTAGACACCTGGCGAGGACGGTGTGTCTGTGTAGACACCTGACGAGGACGGTGTGTCTGTGTAGACACCTGGCGAGGACGGTGTGTCCGTGTAGACACCTGGTGAGGACAGTGTGTCTGTGTAGACACCTGGTGAGGACGGTGTGTCTGTGTAGACACCTGACGAGGACAGTGTGTCTGTGTAGACACCTGACGAGGATGGTGTGTCTGTGTAGACACCTGGTGAGGACACTGTGTCTGTGTAGACACCTGACGAGGACGGTGTGCCTGTGTAGACACCTGGCGAGGACGGTGTGTCTGTGTAGACACCTGGCGAGGACAGTGTGTCTGTGTAGACACCTGGTGAGGACGGTGTGTCTGTGTAGACACCTGGTGAGGACGGTGTGTCTGTGTAGACACCTGACGAGGACGGTGTGTCCGTGTAGACGTTAATCAATAGCCCACTAGCACTCACTACCTGGACTTGCACGTAAAGAGATTGCAAAGTACCAGCGGCTCAGAGCACCATTCCCCCACCAAGAATCAGTCCCTTCAGGAGAGGATGACAGAAAACTGGAGGGGAAATCTAAGATTGATAGCTGCTGTGATATTCCATTTCCCAGAGGGTACGCCTGTCCATATTTTGGTGGAATCCTGGGCGGAAGCTAAAATGACCCTGAGGCTAGAAAGCCGGCCAGGGTCAGGGCTGCTCACCGTGATGGACAGAAGTTCACCCCAGGACATGGATCCCAATCAATGGGGGAGTGGGGAACGAAAAGCTCAGCCATACAGACTGGAAGGTCCAGTTTCGACCTCCAGTCTGCCCTAAGCCAACTGGTCTGAGCTAGGGCAGTAGTTGGGACACTGCGGTTGGCATCAGTACCCCTGGGTTGGCAAGGGAATAATCATCCAGGGTTCCTGCTGCCGATTACTTGCCAACTGGAAAGTATGTTCATCAATTTATTTATTAGAAACATGGGGCGCCAACTAACCTGCTGAACCAAGAAAGATAATCAAAGTCTTATCTCCTGGGCAGAGCATCCAAGGAAGAGGTTTGCCCACAGAACAGTCACAGGCCTTCAAAGTAATCCTTGTATGTGAAGCAGCTTGAGATGATTAAAAGCTGTGATAAGGCCCTTGTATAAATGCAAAGCCTGTCTTTCATTCTTTTCACACTAATTCAACAGTTATTCCTTTTAATTCCAAATTCTGTTGAAGTTTTAGTCTTTCAATAGAAGATTACTTTCGGGCTGTTGGCACTGCCAATCCAAGTCATGGATCTTGCTTCCTTCTCCCTGCCAAACAGCTTTTCCATCTGAGTACGTTTTAATTAAGCAGCTGTCAGGCATATTTCATAGGAAGGTGCGTTTTGCCCATAAGCCAACCACTGAAACACGTCGAAGAAGCTTAATGACACATGTATTAGTTGCATAATCCCCTCATGCATGTAATACATTTGCTATTATCAATGCTGCATGAATACTAATAACTCCGGGGACTCGGCAGAGGCTGGGTGACGGTGAGGATATCAGCTGGAATGCTGCCTCTTTCAGAAAACACCGCACTACGGAAGGACTAAGTGGAAACTTTCCTCTCACTTAGCCCAAAGAAAGCAACACTGAAACTGAGTTAATTATTTGCAAGACACAGCGACTGTTCCATTGCCTGTTCGTGCTTTGTGTTTACCTGAATGAGAAGTGGCGGCGCTGGAGAATGGAAACTACTGTCGCTGGCAGCTGCAGGCAGCACTGATGATAGTTCAGGTCGCAGCCGAATGGCAGGACAAGTATCTCCTGAACCAACGGCACAGTACACAATTGCGAGACTCTTTGTGCATCCTGCCCTGCCTCACAGGCTGATAAGACTTTTGTCAGGTCTTGATGGGAGGTGCACTATCCGTCTCCGTGCAAGCTGATGCTGGCGCAAGTCAGCATTGCGAGAGAACCATCAAAAGAAGGAAAGCAATGGTTCGAGAAGAAGTCCCAGCACCACTTTCGCAGGGTAACTGGGGATGGACAATGAATGTGACCCACAACCTGAGAACAAATTTAAAAAAGGCTATATCTGTCATAGTAGTGGCCTCCCTCAGTTTATAATGTGATTTGTATTTATATAGCACACTTTACACAATGAATTACTTTAGAATTGCAGTGACTGATGTCATGTTTGCAAAATGCAGTAGCCATTCTGGGATGAGAAGGTTGTCCTATGAGGGTGGATTGTATGAGCAGGGTTACTTAATAACATTTGAGTAAAGGAGCCTCTGGGGTGCAGTGATCATCATATGATAGAATTTTATATTGAGTTTGAGAGTGATTTAGTTAAGTCCGAAACTAGGGTCTTAAATCTGAACAAAGCAAACTACGTGGGTATGAGGTGTGAGTTGGCTAAGGTAGGTTGAGAAACCAGATTAAAAGATATGATGGTAGATAAGTAATGGCAAACATTTAAAGAAATAATTTATAATTCACAACGAATATACATTCCCTTAAGGAATAAAACCCCCACAGGGAAAATGGTCCAACCGTGGCTAACAAGAGAAGTTAAAGATAGTATTAGATTAAAGGAAGAGGCTTATAATGTGGCCAAAAACAATAGTAAGCCTGAGGATTGGGAGGATTTTAGAATTCAGCAAAGGAGGATCAAAACATTGATAGAGAGAAAATAGAGTATGAGAGTAAACTAGCAAGAGACATAAAACAGATTATAAAAACTTCTATAGGTATGTAAAAAGGAAGAGATTAGCGAAAGTAAACGTGGGTCCCTTACAGGCAGAGACAGGAGAAATTATAATGGGGAATAAGGAAATGGCAGAGACATTAAACTTTGTATAAGATTCACCAGACTGATTCCTGTGATGGGGGGATTGGCTTATGTGGAGAGATTGAGTAGACTGGGCCTATATTCCCTCGAATTTAGAGGAATGAAAGGTGATCTCATTGAAACACATAAAATTCTTACAGGGCTTGACTGTGTAGATGCAGGGAGGATGTTTCCCTTGGCTGGGGAGTCTAGAGCAAGAGGTCACAGTCTCAGAATATGGGGCAGCCATTTAGGACTGAGATGAGGTGAAATTTCTTCACTCAGAGGGTGGTGAATCTTTGGAATTCTCTACGCCAGAGGGCTGTGGATGCCCAGTCGTTGAGTACATTCAAGACTGAGATCGATGGATTTTTGGATACTAAGGGAATCAAGGGATATGGGGATAGTCTGGGAAGGTGGTGCTGTTGTTGTTGTTAAAGGTGGCGCTGAGGTAGAAGATCAGCCATGATCTTATTGAATGGCGGAGCAGGCTCGAAGGGACGAATGGCCTACTCCTGCTCCAATTTCTTATGTTCTTATGAGGAGAGATTAAGTAGAATGAGCCTATATTCTCTGGAGTTTAGGAGAATGAGAGGTGATCTCATTGAAACATATAAAATTCTTAGTGGGCTTGAGAGGGTAGATGCTGAGAGCCTGTTTCCCCTGGCTGGAGATACCAGAACTAGGGGTCAGACTTGCTACTCCATGCGCTTCTGGGCCTCCATTCATTGCCTGCCTGGCTTGGTAGGGAATGGGAACGTACATCTGTCTCCTTTGTTGGCCAATGGGTGTATACAGTGGGAGTAGCCGTCTAAGACAATAATGGTGTATTGGGTGGGAGGTGCAGTGGGTGAGAGGGGCAATGTCCAAGTCCCTGGTGGTCCAAGGAAGACAGATTCCCTGCTCGTTCACTTATTTCCAACTGGCTGCAGACATTTCTAGCACATATGTAGACTCAACACTGTTCCTCAGATGCCTCATCGCATTATTAAAGGAGATCTATGCCTGTAATTGGCATCTTTAATGGGGTGATGGAAGCTTCATGCAGCTTTACACAGATTAATCTTTTATTCAATATAAAGTCTGCCCATGTGTATACGACAAAACGTTGCCTAAGTATAAAATTGCCCCATTTGTCAATGTAGAATTCAAGCATAATTATTAGGTTATTGATCAGGACTAAATGATGAGATAAACTTAATCTTTGCAGCACCGGTACATGAGCCAGTCAGGATTCATCTGTAATTTGTCTTCTGATCAAAGGGTCAAGGGAGGTGAGATCGCACTGTGCAAACTGAGACATTGTGCTGAACCCTCATCCATGCCTTTGTTAGCTCTAGACACGACTATTCCAATACTCTCCTGGCTGGACTCCTACCTTGTACCCTCCGTACACTTGAGCTCATCCAAAACTCTGCTGCCCGTGTCCTAACTCGCACCAAGTCCCGTTCACACGTCATCCCTGTGCTCGCTGGCCTACATTGGCTCCTGGTCTTCAAATCCCTCCATGGCCGTGCCCCTCCCTATCTCAGTAACCTCCTCCAGGCCTACAACCCTCCCAGATCTCTGCACTCCTCTAATTCTGGCCTCTTGCGCATCCCCGATTTTCTTCGCTCCACCATTGGCGGTCGTGCCTTCAGCTGCCTTGGCCCCCAAGCTCTGGAATTCCCTCCCTAAACCTCTCCGCCTCCCTACCTCTCTCTTCCTTTAAGACGCTCCTTAAAACCTACCTCTTTTCACCTGTCCTAATATCTCCTTATGTGGTTCGGTGTCAAATTTTGTTTGAAAATCACTCCTGTGAAGCGCCTTGGGACATTTTACTATGTTCAAGGCGCTATATAAATGCAAGTTGTTGTTGTTGTAATATAAAGGCACAGGCAATTTGGACCCTGTCAGTTGAGAATAGATAAGAAGGGTATGGTTATGGTACTAATATAGGTCATAGACCATTTGCACATGCCATCCTTTCATCTGCACCACCTGGCAAACTTGCATGTCCAGGATATCATATTCATATTGCATTTATAGAAAGTGCCTTTTATGACCTCAAGGACGTCCCAAAGCACTTTATAACCAATTACATACTTTAGAAGTGTAGCCACTATTGTAATGTAGGGAACCACTAAACTAGCACACCATGAGGGCTAAAAACTACTGTACCTGATAAATCTGGTAAGTTGCGGGCTAGCCCCAGACGCGCTGACCATGAAAGCGGCCATAAAAATTCAACTGGTTCACTAATGTCCTTCAGGGAAGAGATCCTGATACTCCTACCTGTGGTGTGGCCTACACGTGTGACTAGTCCGCATTATGTGGTTGACTCTTCATGCCCTCTGAAGTGGCCAGCAAACCACTCGGTACAATCGCTACAATCGAGCAATAAGTGTGGCCTCGCCAGTAATGCCCACATCCCGAGGATGAATAGAAACAGGATACCTGTGATGAATAAACGAAACCAATTCATCACCATTAACGACTTGTGCTACACTTGAATAAGGGATCTGCAATAAGACCAATAGCAGCAGATGTTTACATAAAAAAAGCACTGACGGTGGTATAATAATATAGGTCAATGGCCATTTGGACATGCCGCCCTTCATCTGCACCCCTTGGTGAACTTGCGTGTCCAAGGTGTCATATTTTCTGTAGCTATGGAGTTGCCTGTAATTATTTTACTAAAAGCAAGAAAATAAAGACTTGCATTTATATGGCGCCCTTTATGACCTCAGGACGTCACAAGCGCTTTACAACCAACGAAGTACTTTAGAAGTGTAGCCACTGTTGTAATGTAGGAAACTACTAAACTAGCACACACTGAGGCCTAAAAACTACTATACCTGGTGACATGAATCTTGTCATTCATGTATGAAGTAATACTGGGCGGCCTGCTGGTGGCGCTGTCCAGGGAGAGTATAAATACTCGGGCATGGGCCCAGCTTGCTTAGGACATTCCTCAACAGGAACTAGGGAAGGACACAACTAGATCTCCATGTTGAAAAACAGTTGATTAAAGCTTTGTTTAATGCTTAGACCAAGTGCCTAGTAGTTTTCTTACGTCACCTGGTACTGGATGTACCTCAGCGAGGGTTGCCAACTCTGGTTGGGTATAGTCCTGGAGGTTTCATCACACGACCTCCCACCTCAAACCACCCCGCCCCCACCCACACTCCCACCATTGGCCCATTGGTGTCAACTGTGACTCAGTGGGTAGCACCCTCGCCTCTGAGTCAGAAGGTTGTGGGTTCAAGTCCCACTCCAGGGACTTGAGCACATAAATCCAGGCTGTCACTCCCAGTGCAGTGCTGAGGGAGTGCTGCACTGTCGGAGGTGCCGTCTTTCAGATGAGACGTTAAACCGAGGCCCCGTCTGCCCTCTCAGGTGGACGTAAAAGATCCCACGGCCACTATTTCGAAGAAGAGCAGGGGAGTTATCCCCGGTGTCCTGGCCAATATTTATCCCTCAATCAACATAACAAAAAGACAGATTATCTGGTCATTATCACATTGCTGTTTGTGGGAGCTTGCTGTGCGCAAATTGGCTGCCGGGTTTCCTACATTACAACAGTGACTACACTTCAAAAAGTTCTTCATTGGCTGTAAAGCGCTTTGAGACGTACGGTGGACATTTTCCTTTCACCCTCCGGGCGAACTGCCTTCCCATGGTCAATTGGAATGGGAACAGGCTCTTTGTTACCCAATTGGATTAACCATGACTGTTAGTAAAACCCCCCCATCTCCAATATTTTTATGACTAATAAATGAAAGTAAGTGTTCACGGAATATGAAAAAAAAAAACCACAATTTTGTTTAATGTCCTTGTGGTTTTTCTCCAGGGTTTGCTGACAGTAGTGAGTGTCCCGGAGATTAATCTTCAACCCTTGGAGACTCCGGGGCAATCCTGGAGGGTTGGCGACCCGAGCCTTAGCTGGTCAGCGCGCGTCGCTCAAAGTGACACAAAGGGAGGATACCAAATCCAGCAATTGCTACGGCTTTGGTTTCGATGAAATTTTGCAGCGCAGATCTGTTCCTATCAAAAAGTGAGACTAAACATCCAGCCATTGGAAATAAGGTGCCTTGTTCAAACAGCATCGTTTCTAATGAAGCTGTCAGGTTAGTTTGTGAAGGAATGAGTTACCTCGGTACACAGTCAATTACATGCCGGGTAATGGGTAGCTGGCAGTGAGTGAGAAGACAGTAATTCAATTGAGATAAAAGAAAGAAAAACTGTTAGTGCTGGCAATCCGAAATAAAAACAGACAGTGCTGGAAATGCACAATGGATCGATCAGAATCTGAGGGAGGAAAGAGAGATTTTAGTTCAGTTGGTAGCACACTTGCCTCTGAGTCAAAATGTTGTCTCCTCCTTTAAGAGGCTGCTTAAAACCTACGGCTTTGACCAGGCGTTTGGTCACCTGGCCTAATGTCTTCCTCTTTGGCTCAGTGCCAATTTTTTTCTGATTACGCTCCTGTGAAGCGTCTTACTACATTAAAGGCGCTATATAAATGCACCATATAAATGCAAGTAGTTGTTGTGACTGTGGGTTCAAGCCCATGTCCTAGACTAATACTTCATTGCATTACTGAGGGAGAGCTGCATTGTTAGAGGTGCTGTCTTTTGGATGACAGTTTAAATCAAGGCTTGTCAGATGAAAAGACTTGCATTTATATAGCGTCTTTCACGACCACCGGACATCTCAAAGCGCTTTACAGCCAATGAAGTGGAGTCACTGTTGTAATGTGGCAGCCAATTTGCTCACAGCAAGGTCCCACAAACAGCAATGTGATAATGACCAGATAATCTGTTTTTGTTATGTTGGTTGAGGGATAAATATTGGCCAAGACACCGGGGATAACTCCCCTGCTCTTCTTCGAAATAGTGCCATGGGATCTTTTATGTTCACCTGAGAGAGCAGACGGGGCCTCGGTTTAACATCTCATCTGAAAAATGGCACCTCTGACAGTGTTGCGCTCCCTCAGCACTGCACTGGAGTGTCAGCCTAGCTTTATGTGCTCAACGTCCCTGGAGTGGGCCTCTGAACCCACAACCTTCTGACTCAGAGGCGAGTGTGCTACCCACTGAGCCACAGCTGACACTTACATGAATGTAAAAGATTTGAAGATGAGCAGGGTGTTCTCTAGTGTCATGGCCAACAGTCCTCCTTCAACCAAAACTACCAACAGATTATCTGGCCATTCATTTGTTGCATGTAGGACCTTGCTATGCACGGAACCTTGCTGTGTGCAAATTAGCTACCGTCTTTGCCTGGAAAACAACAGTCACTGCAGTTCCAAAGGAAATCCGTTGGTTGTAAAGCGCTGAGGAATATCCTGAGGATGTGAGAAGATGCTGCATAAATTCTCCCTGTCAAATGCTGATCTGTGCATTTCCAGCAATTTCTGCTTTTCTCTCACTAATTCAATCATGGTGTCATAGACTTTGAGAGCGAAACCTCAAGTGGTTGCGAATGTCAGCAGGCCCACCCAAGAGTGAATTACCGCTTTAACCAAACTGTTAGACGTTTCTTAACAACATTTGCTTTTCTGGCATGTTCTGAACGAGACTATTTTTGAAATGCATTGGGCGTTGTTCTCTATCCAAAGGTGGGAGCCAACCTGCACACAGCAGTGCCCCACAAACGGCAGCAGGCACACTGAGCATGGTACTTTACAGGTGCAGAGGAGCTGAAGCTACCATCACTTGATAGAACTACGGTTAAATCGGGAACAGCACCTCATCTTTCGATTAGGCACTTTACAGCCTTCCGGACTCAACATTGAGTTCAACCATTTCAGATCATAACCTCTGCCCCCATTTTTTTGGACAGCAGCTGTTGATGATTCTGCCATTCCCATTTACACCTCTTCTAGACCCACCTTTTGTTTCTTTACTTGTCCCATTACCATCTCCTTTTGCGGAGATGCCGGTGTTGGACTGGGGTGGACAAAAGTGAGAAGTCGCACAACACCAGGTTATAGTCCAACAGTTTTATTTGAAATCACAAGCTTTCGGAGCTGCTGCTCCTTCGTCAGGTGAAGTTCACTTCACCTGACGAAGGGGCAGCAGCTCCGAAAGCTTGTGATTTCAAATAAAACTGTTGGACTATAACCTGGTGTTGTGCGACTTCTCACTCATCTCCTTTTGCCTTGTACAATCATACATTTTGTCATTTAATCTCCCCTGCCTTCCACCCTATCACAGACCTTCCCTTTTGTTCTTTCCTCCCCTCCCCCCTTTCCTTGCCTCTGCACTTGCTTAAAACCTGTTACATTTCTAACTTTTTCCAGTTCTGACGAAATGTCATCGACCTGAAATTTTAACTCTGTTTCTCTCTCCACAGATGCTGCCTGACCCGCTGAGTATTTCCAGCATTTTCCGTTTTTATTTTAGTTAAATCCGTTTATTTGTTTCCAGCAGAAACAGGGACGTGTACTCTACACTGTAGGGTGTATTTTCCAAGTCCTCGCCCATAATGAGGTACCTGGCCCATTGAAAACACAGATTGGAAAATCACAGCGGCTGTGCCCCTGATCCACGCTCATTGTGAGCCAGTTACCTTGCTGTGGAGAAGGACTTTGAATATACGCTCTTATACATTAGGCTACACATTATTACACACTTTCATTCGATATAATATATTAGTACAAGGGTGGCGTTAGGACCGGACAATTGCACGGGGCTCGAGCCAGTGAGGGGATCAATGCAGACCCAGTGAAAGCCACCTACGCAGTGGATGTGTGCATAACAGTCTATAATATTTTGGCATGTAGCATACAGTGCTTTACATAGCATGTGATGTATAAGTATAATGATATGGTGTAGAGTGCTCAATATATGGTATAATATTCTATATGGTATCCCTGATCATTTTGTCAACTATTTTAAAATTGTGTTTTGCAAACCTGCCTTTTCACCATCGTATGTGTGTGAATTTAACAACAGTAGTATTATTGTCTAGTAAAATGTAGGGGCAAACCGATCCTTTGCACAGGACCCCACTGCAAGGCAAATGCTGCTCCTGTATTAGTTTAGTGGATGAGATAGGCTGCAAATAAATTATGCACTGTATATCATATACAATATTATATATTAAACACTGTACAGAGCACTGTACTCATCATTATACTTGTAGATCATATAATATGTAATATTATGCACTATATGCTACTCAAAATATTATACACACATCCAAATTTCTTTCCTCTTGTGAAGTGCCTACAACAACAACTTGTATTTATATAGCGCCTTTAATGTAATAAAACGTCCCAAGGCGCTGCACAGGAGTATTATAAGACAAGAAATTTGACACCGAGCCAGGAGAAATTAGGGCAGGTGACCAAAAGCTTGGTCAAAGAGGTAGGTTTTAAGGAGCATCTTAAAGGAGGAAAGAGAGGTAGCGAGGCGGAGAGGTTTAGGCAGGGAATTCCAGAGCTTAGTTCCTAGGCAACAGAAGGCACGGCCAGCAATGGTTGAGCGATTATAATCAGGGATGCTCAAGAGGCCAGAATTAGAGGAGCGCAGATATCTTGGGGGGTTGTGGGGCTGAAGGAGATTACAGAGATAGGGAGGGGCGAGGCCATGGAGGGATTTGAAAACAAGGATGAGAATTTTGAAATCGAGGACGCTGCTTAACTGGGAGCCAATGTAGGTCAGCGAGCACAGGGGAGATGGGCGAACAGGACTTGGTGCGAGTTAGGACACGGGCAGCCGAGTTTTGGATGACCTCAAGTTTACATAGGGTGGAATGGGGGAGGCCAGCCAGGAGTGCATTGGAATAGTCAAGTCTCGAGGTAACAAAGGCATGGATGAGAGTTTCAGCAGCAGATGATGTGAGGCAAGGGAGGAGACGGGCGATGTTACGGAGGTGGAAATTTCTTTCCTCTTGTGAAGTGCCTAGGGACAGTCCACTATATTAAGGGTACTATATAAGTTTAAACTGTATATTTATAATATGTTACACTTGACATGAATCTGTCATTCATGAAAGAAAGACTTATGAAATAATACCGAGTGGCCTGCGGGTGGCGCTGTCCAGGGAGCGTATAAATACTCGGGCACGGGCCCAGCTTGCGCAGGACATTCTTAACCGGAACTAGTGAAGGACACAACTAGACCTCCATGTTGTAAAACAGTTGATTAAAGCTTTGTTCAACGCTTAGACCAAGTGCCTAGTAGTTTTCTTACGTCAATACTATATTACTGTGTTGTATATATTATACATAAGTTATATAGATATTGAAATACAGACAATACTTCCTGAGCTGGTTTGAGCCTGGTAGGTACACTAGTGCTGGGCAACACAGGTCCCAACTTTGGGCCCCATCTGTAATTCAGATCATCTTTAACTTATTCCCTTAAGAAGCATTGCAGCTTCATGTTAAGATAGTCAGTATTAAAATGATAGTAGCAGATCTTTGCTAATAACCAGTTAAGCTAGGGAGTGACTTTACTAAAGATTTGCGATTCCCAATGAAGCGCTCTGCTTACAGGTGTCTATAATAGCTTTCACTCCGCACATCCGAAAGTCTGTTTCACAGCTTCCATTTACCCGAGCCACTTGTTGGCTTCACTTGTTGCCATGGACTGCATGGCATTAACTCATCTCCTATTGGTTCTTTTCTCATTTACCAATGGCTGGTTAATAATTCAGGACCTGGAACTATGTCGAGCGTCAATTAGTAAAGAGAACAGTGGCAAAATGTGGTGTTTGTGTGATTCAGAGAGAGCTTTCATTCCCTGTACCTAACCCTTTTCAAAGCAGCTCCCATTGAATGCAGTGTTCCTCCAAATGAATGCAGCCGTGTTTCCTGCTTTGTTGAACTCTCAATGGCTCTCTTAGCTGCCTTTGGATTCAGAGAACCTCAATTCATAAAGTTTGGGCAGCAAATGCTTTAAGTAGCACCTAAAGGGGTTTAATCAGTCCCTTTGAGACAGAGAGAAAAATGGTCGTAACAGGCTCCATGTCACAAGGAACTTCTCGCCCCTTCTTAATTTTTTTCTTCTCCCGGCCTAAAGATGCCAATTCTTGCTGTGTGCAATTCTGTGAGTGCCAGGTACACCCTCTTATACCTCAATCAATCTTCATATATAAATCTGAGATGTTCAGTGCGTGCTGGCGATTTGACCAAATGAGGCCTCACAGATGAGCCTTGCCCATTGTCCACACGAGCACACTTTCCAGCAACAATCAGTAGATAGCAATGAGCAGCAGAGTAACCCTGTTGAATTTCCTCTCCTAGTCCAGTGGTGTTATGGACAATTAAGGCCATCACTACCCCAGTTCAGATTAGCTAATTCAGCAGAGACCAGAGATTTGACTTGGAAGCGTCTAGTCTGTATGGCTCAGTACTAGATGGCTGGTCCATTTTTTCCCCACTGTGCTATGAGAGGATTTTCTTTATCTTGCCTTTATTCCCTCCAGACTCGACTATTCCAACGCACTCCTGGCCGGCCTCCCACATTCTACCCTCTGCACACTTGAGGTCATCCAAAACTCTGCTGCCCTGTGTCCTAACTCGCACCAAGTCCCGTTCACCCATCACCCACTGTGCTCGCTGACCTACACTGGCTCCCGGTCCGGCAACGCCTCGATTTTAAAATTCTCATCCTTGTTTTCAAATCCCTCCATGGCCTCGCCCCCTCCCTATCTCTGTAATCTCCTCCAGCCCTACAACCCTCCCAAATATATGCCCTCGTCCAATTCTGGCCTCTTGAGCGTCCCTGATTATAATCGCTCCACCATTGGTAGCCATGCCTTCAGCTGCCTGGGCCCCTAAGCTCTGGAATTCCCTCCCTCTCTACCTCTCTTTCCTCCTTTAAGACACTCCTTATACTACCTCTGACCAAGGGTTTGGTCATCTACCCTAATATCTCCTTATGGGGCTCGGTGTCAAATCTTGATCGATAACGCTCCTGTGACGTGCCTCGGACGTTTTACTACGTTAAAGGCGCTATATAAATGCTGGCCTTGCCAGCGACGCCCACATCTCATGAACGAATTAAGAAATACAAGTTGTTGTTGTTGTTATCCCCCACAGAATCAGCCCATTTTAAAACAGGACCTACAGTCAGTCTAGTGCAAATAGGTAAATTCGCCAGTCCCACCCTCCCAGCAGTGAACACGGTCAAAGGAGCTGCGGGTTGGAGATTCAGCCATACAGTTTGTCGTCCCTCTCTGACTGTTCTCCCTTCGAGCGCTGCTCCTCACCACCCGCGTGAGATTGGTGAATTGACCCTAACACTTAGAATGAACACTTGTTTCCGTTACTGAACTCCTGAAGTGCACCTCGTGATCGAGTAGAAAAATTCAAAGATCTTAAGTATTAAAACAACACTATTGTGGCACTTTAAAACCATGACCAGTGGCTGCTTATATCGGGCACAGGTCCAAATTAATTAAATTACTTTGCATAAGATAAAAGGCCTTTTAATTAAGACGGCACAGAGGATAGATTCAGTGCACACAATTGGACAGCCTGATTGCTTGAACTCCACCATATCTACAACAAAGCATCAGCGAGAAGATGAGAAGATTTTTTTTCACAGCGAGCTGTTGTGATCTGGAATGCGCTGCCTGAAAGGGTGGTGGAAGCAGATTCAATAGTAACATTCAAAAGGAAACTGGATATGCACTTGAAAAGGAAACATTTGCAAGGGCTATGGGCAAGGAGCAGGGACATGAGACTAATTGGATCGCTCTTTCAAAGAGCCGGCACAGGCACGATGGGCCGAATGGCCTCCTGTGCTGTAAGATCCTATGAGTCCAAGTAAAAACTGTATCACATCCAGATTCCATCCATTATTAACATAAAGTTGGATGCGTGAGGCTGAAATACTAATAACTGTATTTGTTTCAGTGTTAAACGTTGGTATTTTCGACACCTGAAAGGTAGTGAAGTATCAGTTCTGCACGAATGCTTCAGGATACAGAGAATGCTACACAGGTGCAACAGATGAATACAAACTGATCTTGGTATTGCCTATTACACTGGAGAGCTCTGTGAAGAGAACATGACATTGCTCAGGAGAACTCTGGACCGTACACATGGGAAATCGATAGGGAAAGGAAAGCAGGAGTTCAAACCAAGCAAAATCAATTGAGTCAAAACAACTGCACTACAGTACTGTATTAGGAAAACTACAACAGGGCCTATTAGTAAAATTGCATTACTTTAAGTAAATTGCAGTAGGAAATCAGTTACAATTATTAACCCAAGCAATCAGCTGCACACAGGGAAAGTGAAATATTTCCAAATGCCAGCCTTTTACTTCCAACAATAGAAGGCGCTTCCTACAGTTACGCTGGGACTATGTACAACACCCCCTTCCCCCGGCCATTTCTTTTAAATATAAACCTGCCCCCACTTTAGATTTGCCTGTGTCACTGATGCCATATTTAATTGAAAAGATATGTCAAAAGCCTACAGGTAAGGGGAGTTTTAATAGAGGTGCTCAGATTTATGAAGGGTTTTGATAGAGTAGATAAGGAGAAACTGTTTCCACTGGCAGGAGGGTTGGTAACCAGACGACACAGATTTAAGATAATTGGCAAAAGAACCAGAGGGGAGATGAGGCGAATTTTTTTTTACGCGCCGATTTATTATGACCCGGAAAGCACTGTCTGAAAGAGTGGTGGAAGCAGATTCAATAGTAACTTTCAAAAGGGAATTTGGATATATCATAGAATCATAGAATGGTTACAGCATGGAAGAAGGCCATTCGGCCCGTCGAGCCCGTGCCGGCTCTCTGCAAGAGCACCTCAGCTAGTCCCACTCCCCCCGCCCTTTCCCCGTAGTCCTGCAATTTTTTTTCCTTCAGGTACTTATCCAACTCCTTTTTGAAAGCCGTGATTGAATCTGCCTCCACCACCCTCTCAGGCAGTGCATTCCAGATCCTAACCACTCGCTGTGTAAAAAAGTTTTTTCTTATGTCGCCTTTGGTTCTTCTGCCAATCACCTCAAGGGCAAACATTTACAGGGCTGTGGAGAAAGAGCGGGGGAGTGGGACTAATTGGATAGCTCTTTCAAAGAGCCGGCACAGACACGATGGGCCATATTAACTCCTTTTGTGCTTTATGATTCTATAATTTGATGTAGCTGTAACCCTGTGCCTTGTGAGTACAGCACCTCCAGCTCCACTCCCTCCACCCCTCTCTCCTAAGGAGGTTATTTGCAGCGTGTGTTTGTACGGGTGATTATGATTTAAATTAAAACAAAATCTTTCCATGGAATCATGTGCAGTCGATCAGCAACAAATTTTATGTCTCATCCAAATTAAATTTCCAATTGATTTAGACATCCTGAGTAAGCTGCGAAACAACAATTACCGATGCCTTGCAGAATCCCATACAGATTATAATGAATCTGCACAGATCTATTTATATGTTATCACAAGGGTGATGTTTTCTAACATCCTCTAAAGCAGTGTGGATACAATACTGAAACGTGAGCTGAGTCTGTAATAACCGCAGAACCACACAGCACAATACACAGCGTAGAAGTGAACCTACAGTGAGTGATTTTCTTTTAAGGGTCCCCCAATTTCCTCCCCCCCTCATCTCCTGACCAGTTGCCAGATGCCCTCCAGTACCATGCATCAAGTGGCCACTCTCCATGTGTGAGCTGGGAAAAGGGAGCACTGGAACGCTGGAGGTCATCAAACCAAACCCTATTTGGTTCTCCAACACCCCCCCCCCCCAACCCCCCCACCCCCCCCGATTTCCACACCTTCAAATTAGAGGCCACCGAGTAGCCAATGTGGTGGGAACGCTGGCTGATTTACCCCCCCCTTCCAGCCCAGCAGCCACTTGTAATGCTCAACTGCTACCTTGGCTGGGATCAATTAAATCAGCAGAGGCCAGGGATTGAACCCGGGATCTTCTGGTGCTGTGGCTGAGCTTTCGTTTTTAAATGAGTTTTGTGAACAGGCTTGGTCTGTGGAACGATGTAAACATCCATTTTAGGTAGCAGTGTGTGAGAAGCAGCCTTGCTGGAGTGATAACAGGTAGGGGATTCCCAATGGGCTGCCTGCTCCATGGGGGAATCATGCACAGTCTATCAGCAACAAATTTTATACCTCTTCCAAATTAAATTTCCAATGCTTACTGTCTCTGCTCAAGACTGATCTTGTTTAATCAGCTCTCCGCTGAATAATATCCAGATCTGCGTTCCACAAATAAACCCTATTTTCTATCCCCTAGATCACTACACATTGACGTGGACCATCGGCACCCACTATCAAATACCATCATAACATAAGAATTAGGAGCAGGAGTCGGCCATACGGCCCCTCGAGCCTGCTCCGCCATTCAATAAGATCATATCTGATCTTCGACCTCAACTCCACTTTCCCGCCCAATCTCCACATCCCTTGATTCCCATAGAGTCCAAAAATCTAACGATCTCAGCCTTGAATATACTCAACAATTCAGCATCCACAGCCCTTTGGGGTAGAGAATTCCAAAGATTCACAACCCTCCGAGTGAAGAAATTCCTCCTCATCTCAGTCTTAAATGGCCGACCCCTTATCCTGAGACAGTGCCCCCTAGTTCTAGACTCTCCAACCAGGGGAAACAACCTCTCAGCATCTACCCTGTCAATCCCCCTCAGAATCTTGTATGTTTCAATGGGATCACCTCTCATTCTTCTAAACTCCAGAGTATAGGCCCAATCTACCCAATCGCTCCTCATAGGACAACTCTCTCATCCCAGGAATCAATCCAGTGAACCTTTGTTGCACTGCCTCTAAGGCAAATATGTCCTTCCTCAGATAAGGAGACCAAAACCGTGCGCAGTAGACCAGAAAAACCTGATGTTCTCCTTGTATTCACTCACACCATTGAATGCCCCCAGTTCAACTTTAACCTCTACAACATCACCTGAATCCTCTAGTTTGGACGAACAACTTTCTCAAGTCCAATCTCGGATGAATATCCCCCACTACACTGGCATGAGATTTCCATGTCCCACACCACGACACCATAAAGAAATAAAGAACTTGAATTAATACAGCGCCATTCCCGACCTCAGGACGTCCCAAAGCGCTTTTCAGCCAATGAAGTACTTTCGAAGCGCAGTCACTGTTGTAATGTGGGAAACGCAGCAGCCAATTTACACACAGCAAGCTCCCGCAAACAGCAACGAGATAATGAGCAGATAATCTATTTTATTGATGTTGGTTTGTAAACTTATGGTCTACTTTGTGTAATTGTCTGCTTAGTCTCAAATAGAATGGATCGTTCTGTGCTGTGTGAGCTGGATTGAAGCTGTTTTTCAGTGTCGTGGCTGGTGCAGCTATTTAGAACTCTGCTTTTCTGTTCCTGGTACCTAAATTTGAATCGCACGGATAGATAAAGAAAGACTTGGGGGGAGAAATTTGGTGGCGCCCCCTTTGGCTAATTTTGGCTGAATTTCGCGGGAGGCGTTAGCGGCACCGCCCCCGGGCGCTAGGGGCTTTGCGCAAAGCAACCCAATTTTTCCATATAGCGCCTTTCACGACCACCGGACGTCTCAAAGCACTTTACAACCAATGAAGTACTTTTGGAGTGTAGTCACTGTTGTAATGTAGGAATGCAAGTTTCTTCCCTCTTATTGCAACTAACAGGCCTGAATTGAAGAACTTGTAGACATAAAAACATACGGAGTTTGAAGCTGCACCCCCATAAGGTGGGGGGTGATGGGGAGATAACTTCTTCAAATAACTGTGGTCCTGGGCTTGAGTCCCAGTGCTGGCTAGCAGTCAACTTCCAAGTCTAATGGCTGACCCTAAGTTCTTTGCAGTGCCACTAGAAGATATGTTTCTTCTTAATGGAATGCCAAACTCCTGGATGAGAGAAAGTTGATGTGGGAAATCAAACCCTGAAGCCAAACATAAATAACATTTGCTCTGGATAGTCTATGATGTCAATGGCCTGTCTGCCCCCACCTGTTGGAGCCAAAATGGAGATCAAGAGCCTCAAGAGGACACCGATGCAAATTAAAACAGAATTTAGGAGTGTTGCTCATTTGCTACCAATTAACACTGACCAGACCTCACTTTGGTCAACACTCATGATAGCTGAGATTGATTTGGCTCCTTCTATTATTAAATTTAGTACTGAAATTTCTTGGCTGAACAAGCGGTATAAATTAATTTATCCCTACCTGCAGGAGCAAATTCTACACTGAATAACGGCAAAGAACCAACGCAATACATCGTACCGCTCAGTTATTCCTCATGGTGCCCTGTTTTTCACAGCACAGTGTTGCTGTGCATCTTCTCACAGTAGATCAGTTTTACCCTGCTCTACATGGTGTGCTGGTGATTTGCTGTTCTTCCTAACGTGACATTGTTCCTCACACTTCACCGTTGCTGTGCCATTCCTCATGACACACTCTTGCTTTGCTCTCCCTTTCAACATGTTGGTGTGATGTTCTTAATAGAAACATCCGTGGCAATCCATGCACACATCTGATTTGGAAGAGACAGACTATTAGGTCAACTGACCTGGAATGAGCAGTTCATGGACTTCAGCACAAAATGGTTATTGTCTTGTTCAGCAATTGATCACACAGTCTTGGCCACTCATTATAGGCAGCCCAGCTCATCAAGTTAACAGAGTGTAATGTTCCATAACTAGAAGAATGGTCAGTTTAGAATAAGGGACGGGGAGAGAATATTCCTCTTTGGAGTGGAGGTCGGGTGGGCTGGGACTCCGACCCGCCGGTCAGGGCTCATTAGTTATGCACAGTGGGCTCCAGGCAGGATTTCCGCTGGCGAGAGTGAGCCTGCCGGTGCAAGGGCGGAGAGTCCCCGTGGTGTTTTAGTGGGACCGTCGCAGCACCATCCGAAGATCCAGGAGCAGCATTCAACGGGCAACTGTGCCCCAGAACTTATAATAGATGTCCCACTGAAGGACTCGGCCAAGACCGGGGCCTTCAACAGGTAAGTGTTGGGGTTGGAAGAGGGAGAGGAGGATGCTTCAAGGGAGTGGCCAGCAGAGGTCCCAGCAGGGGCCGGGTAGGTGAATGCTGGTCAGGCCGGTGAGGTAGCCGTAGGCCTCACCACCCAACCTTCCTGCCGTTTCCACTGTGATCCTGATTTCGGGCGAGATCATGGACGAAATTCCGCCCCCTCCCCAAAATTTTTCAGACCATGACAATACTTCCACCAACTATCCACATGGCACAATGGAATGAAGGGCACTACAAGCTGTAGCATCTATCATGAGAATGAGACTGAGTTGGGTTTACCTCTAACATCCTTCCCATCGTGTGAAGTGATTTTTTGTTTGCAAGTGTTATTTCTTCTCCATTCAATGAGTAACTATTCTGATCAACTGGTGTAAAAAACATTGCATTCTTAGCTCATGTGATAAACCTGATTTTATTGTAGCCCTCACCCCTAAGCCCTGTGCGCACTGGAATTAGACACTCCCTGTACTCAGTGGGGCGACAATGGCTTGCTCTGCACACTATTTAAAAGCTATAACCGATTGACATTAACCGAACACATTTTGTAGACATCTTTTCAAAAGGGAATAGAAATCTAAAACATGTTTTTAAAAGGAAAAAACCCACAGCACCTTTGAATATCCGTTTAGGAGCTTGGTATTGTTCTAAGTCAGTGGCCTGCAATATGGATTTTCAGGGTGTCACAAGATTACGGATGAGGATGGCCAATCAGCCAATCGTGGTTCATCCAATTTAGGAGACCCTAACGTCCCCACCATTCCGCTCATCTTAGTTCTTCCATCCCGTAAGACCCTGAAGTTCCCCACTGCAGCTTTCAATTGTTTCTATAATGATTCCAGGGTATCACTACTCTATCTGGTACTCCATTCCACATATTGATCGCTCTTTGTGTAATGAAGAATTTCCTGGTGTCCATCCTCAATTTGTCTTTTACTAGCTTGAACCTATGTCCCTATTGTCCCTATGTCCCTAGCTCGCACTAAGTCCGTTCGCCCATCACCCCTGTGCTCGCTGGCCTACATTGGCTCCCGGTTAAGCAGCGCCTCGAATTCAAAACTCTCGTCCTTGTTTTCAAATCCCTCCGTGGCCTCGCCCCTCCCTATCTCTGTAATCTCCTCCAGTCCCACAACCAGGCGAGATATCTGCGCTCTTCTGACTTATATTCTGCTGTTTTGGGCTATGTAGTTCAATATTCTATTGGCTTTGTAGAGTCCTGCTCTGTATTGGTTGGACATGCTGAGCTCTTAGGTCTTTATCTTCATCCTCAGCTATTTCAGTTCTCAGTTCTACTCTGGTACCATCGGTGTCTTTCGTTGAAGTCTTCATTCTCCTGCTCTAGTCCTCTAATAATATCAAATACAATTCAAGGTTGCAGGTGCCAGTGTTTCAGAACCCTCTCAACGCAGAGAGTCAGGCTCCTCTCCCCTTCAGCACAAAATAAAAAGAGAATGAGTCTGACTCCTGATGAAAATTGAGATAAACTGATTAAAGTTTCCAAGAGCATGAAGGGAAGTGACAACATTGATCCAGGAACATTGTTCACTGCGATGAACTGTCCAAATACAAGTTTACAAATTAGGGAGTTAGGACACAGAGGGAGGTATAAGTTACCAGCAAAGGACATTGAAAGAGACAGTACAAATGGGTTTACGAGATAGGTAGGTACACTCAGAGAGAGAGAGAGAGAGAACATAGTGGGGAGAAAAGGAACGGGATGGGTTTGGTTGGCCTAATGGCTTTTTCCTGTTTCCAGAAATTCTTATGTACAACTCCGTCAATGTTCAACTTTTACTTCGACACCTTTAGTCTGTGCTTACCCTGCAAGTGCTTCACCTGCCCAGTATCTAAATCTGTCCACTTTGTTCTTATTCCATGAGTTGAATGAATTAAAATGTCAAATACTGTGCACTAAATTGGTGACTGTTACATGAGTCACATGAGTACTCCAGCGGTATATGGTAATAAGCAGGGAATAAAACCGATGCAGACAGTAAACATCCCGTAAAGAATCTTGTCAATCCATAACCTATTATGGCTCATCCCTGCATGAAGGGTGGCACCATTTATCTGCTATATTGGTGCAAAGTATCGCAGCGAAAGCTTGTAATTGTTTACAATGGGTTTCTGCCTGAGGGCAGATTACAGACTTGACACAGTACAAGAGACAGAAATGGATACGACGTAAATCAAAGTTAAAACGCACCCACTGACATTTCTAATTGCTTAGCTCACTGCAGCTGTCACCTGGTAATAAAGTCGAATGTTTTGTTTTTAAAGATTATTATGAAGCTTGACGCCAGGCCCCTGCCAACGGGGGGGACCAAGTTGCACCAGAGTGCCAGCTTCCAAGTGAACGAAGCCTGGCGACCATTCATTCTGACTTTGAGTACATCCAGATGACCTCCTCTCCTACCACTGCCACGGTCTATGTGCGCGCGTGTATAGTTTCGGCGGCTGAAGTGATTGTGTGAGATGAACAGGAGCTCAATTCATCAGCACGGATGCTCTGTCAGCGCAGAGCCGAGTTAATGTATCCTTCAGAGACGAGACTGAGAGGAGTTGGTGTGTCGGTGCAAGAGACGGGCTGCTGACATCCCCTCTCGGAGAATGGTACTCAGAATGAGTTGTCTCACTCTAAGCATGAGAAAGAACTTGCATTTCCGCGCTGTCTTTCTCAGAATGACCCCAATGGCTTACTTTTCAAGCGTTGTCACTGTCGTGTAGTCGACTGGCAAATGTGGCAGTTTGCAGACAGCAAGATCCGAGGGAAGTCTGGCCGGGAATAGCGGAGGCGCTGGCCGCAATCTTTCAATCTTCTGTGGATATGGAGCTGGTACCACAGGACTGCCAGGGAAGGGTGGCAAATGTTGCACCCCTCCTCTACAAAAGGGGAAAGGGATAAACCTAGGATCGACAGGCCTGTCAGCCTAACGTCGGTGGCGGGGAAACTTCAAGAGACCATAATTCGGGACAAAATACATTTTCAAGATTACAGACGTGACCCAGTACAAAAGACAGAAATAGATAAACATGGATTAATTAATGACAGCCAACAGTGATTTGTTAAAGGCAAGTCATGTCTGACAAACTTGACTGAGTTCTTTGATGAAATAACAGAGAGGGTGGATGAGGGTAGTGCAGTTGATGTTGTGTATATGGGCTTTCAAAAGGCGTTTTGATAATGTGCCACATAATAGACTTGAAAGCATGGGTACGAAATTAGCTCAGAGAATGAAAACAGAGTCTGGCTCTTGTGCCCTACATTCCATCCCCATGCTCCAATCTCTACCACACTGCTCGGCTCCCCAGCCCCAGTGTTCTGCTCCCCGCTTAACTGATTAACTCTTCTTTCCTGCCTGACTGCTCCTCTCCCCACCCCATCTCCACCAACGGCTCTGCTCTCCCGTGCTGTGCTTTCTTCCTCGCCTGACCACTGCGTACCTGACTGCCGCGCGATCCGGCCTCCTGCTTCGCTCCCCAACCCCAGGGCCAGTTCCAATCTGCCAAATCTCCCTGTAATGGTGGTCAAGTGTCCTAGATTTTCACTCCGAACTAATAGGGAAGATTTTTCTCTTGCAGCGCTTGAGCGTAAAGAATCACCAGGGCGGCGCACATAGAAGAACATCAGGCAAAGGAGGATCACGTACCCATATTAGTGCCCGCCTAATTTTCTGTCCACCTAACTTAATGGGTGGAAAATCTGTTAATGATGTGTGACCACCCTCAGTCTGAACTGCTCAGGTGATCTTTCTAAGCACAAGCACTACAAGAAGATAATCTGCCCTCACGTATTTCCAAACTGCTATAGACTTTCAATTTGAAGCCTAAGATAACATACAAGATGCAATCGTAAACTTTCAAGAGTGTGTAATAAGCTACATTTGAAAATATAGCATTTAGAATGTGCTGAATTTATTTGAGTTAGTGTGAACAATCACAAGACAATTACTCATGAGGAAGGCCATTCGGCCCATCCTAGTTCAGCCATCTAGAAAGACCCGAATGCTCCCTCACTGCAGCAGCCATTTGGTTCTTCAATGACTCCAGGGTTTTCGCCTCCAATAGTCAATCCACGTGTTGATCACTCTTTGTGTGAAGAACTTCCTGATATCAGATCTAAATTTATCTTAACAGTTTGAACCTGCGACTCTTATCCTACTCATGCAATTTAATTTAAAATAATATTCCAGATTTACCTGTTCCACTCCTTCAACTATCTTACATAGTCAGTCATGGCTCAGTGGGTAGCAAGCTCATCTCTGACTCAGAAGGTTGTGGGTTCATAGTCCCACTCCAGAGACTGGAGCACAAAAATCCAGGCTGACACTGCAGTGCGGCGCTGAGGGAGTGCTGCACTGTCGAAGGTGCCGTCTTTCGGATGAGACATTAAACCGAGGCCCTGTCTGCCGTCTCAGGTGGGTGTAAAAGATCCCATGGCCACTATTTGACAGAAGAACAGGGGAGTTCTCCCTTAAATGGCCAGCATTTCTCCTGAAACCAACATCACTAAAATGGATGATCTGGTCATTTATCTCATTGCTGATTGTGGGAGCTTGCTGTGTGCAAATTGGCTGTCGTGTTTCCTGCATTACATCATTGGCTGTAAATTGGGACATCCTGAGATCATGAAAGCAGCTACATAAATGCAAGTCTTTCTTTTCTTTTATACCCTCATTGGATCATCAGTCAGGTACCTTATTTCCACTGTGAAGAGCCTAGGATTCTACAGTCTTTCCTTACACTAGGGATTAGCTTCAGGGCTCCTCTCTGTACTGTCTCCAGCATTTCAAAGTCTCCTTTATTTATTGGTGACCGGAGCTGGATACAGTAGTCAAGGTGCGGTCTGACCAGAACAATATTACAATTTACCCACAGTCTTCTCTGACTTGTTCCTACTGCTTTAGCTATGCAGTTCATTTGACTTTTGATTAATCGGGATTAATTTGGATTCTCATTCACCACGCTAAACATCGGAAACACGCCCCCAGGCCCACAGTACCTGTGAGCTACACCACTATTTATCTCGATAACATAGATATTATAAATATTTTAAAATTATAATAAATCCAGGGTGTGTGTGCATGGCGAGGCACTGATGGAGAGAATGCAGCTATCTATGGTCTCGGCAGTCCCATCCTCCCAGATGAAGGACAGCCTGGAGACAGCGAGAACAAAGGCAGTTAAGCTACAAGAAAAGCAAAAGATTAAAAATGCTGCCCTGGGGACATTTCATTAAAGACAGCTCTGCCATTGTGCAACCTTCCTGTCTGAAAGTCATATTTATAAATATATATAAAGCAAACAATTGACTGAAAATTTGGTCATGAAATTCCTGCCTTTGCTAATTTTAACGAGGCGGTATAATCAGTGGACAATTCGGGAACAGACTCACTTGCTCATTTTTAGACCATTTCCACCTTTCCAAAAATGGATTAACGAACATGAAAGGCAAGTGAGTCATAAGATTGTTTTGGTTTTTTTTTTTGCTTTGTTTCGGCGATTAATCAAGAAGATGCGCAGATTTCTTATTGCTGCACAGTCAAATCCAAGAGTATTTTACTTCAGGCTAGACCTGGGCTTACTAAGCTGTGCGAAGGGGAAGATTACAAAGTGTCACCACGGTAACAGGTTTTTTTTGGAGGGGTGATAAATGGTTTATTAATATCACATTTTCCTTGAAGTACTATGCTTATTGTGCCCTTCTGGACTCTGATCTTCCTCAGGTAGAATACCAGCTTTTTTTCTTTCAAGGATGTAGCCGTCAGCTCTGTCAGGCTGGCCAGGTCTTGAAGCTATGCAACCCAGCCGTTTTCCCTGCTGGAATTGTTCTGCTAGCAGTGGGCTGACTTTTGCAATCTTTCTACATTCAGCATATTTCTTCTGGATTTGCTTTGATCTCTTCATGTGTTTTATTTTTTTTAAACTATGGGGGAGAAATTGGGCTGCTCTGTGCCTCTCGTTAGCGCCCGGGCGTGGCGCCGCTAACGCCTCCCTGCAAAATTCAACGGGAGGTTAGCGGCGGCGGTAGCCGGTAGCGCCCCGCTCCACCGGCAATGATGACATCATCGCCGTGCGCAGCGCCCCGGCCGCAAGCTTCCCTTGCGCCCCCTGACCTATCGCTGGGCGATGGGACCGACAAGATCGGGAGGCAGTAGCGGGCGGTGACGCTACTTAAAGGGCAGGTTTCGGGCGGCCATTTTTATTTTGGCTGACTGCCAGCACCGGCCCACCTTTAACATTTCTATGTGGGATGCCGGCGCGATAGCTCAGCCCGGCATCCCTCTTGAGCGCCCGGCTGTTTCCAGGGCAACCCGCTCCCCGACATTGAGTAGTAGCGCCCCAAGAAGCGCTCCACCTCCTTCTTGGGGCGCTACCACTGAATTTACGGGGGCGGGGCGCTAACCTTTTCGGCGACGTTAGCGCCCCAAAATTGGCGCTACCCAATATTTCCCCCGCTGTCTGCTGCACTGTGTTCACTGACAGTTGTCCTTGCTTTAAATAATGCTTAAAGATGCCTGACAAGAAACGGAAATATTTTAATTAATGTCATGACAACAGCATTGGAGACCAGAATTATTTTCCTGATTGGGGGTAAATCCTAGTGCGAACCACCTCCTGACTTCACCGGCGGCAGGGGGAGGGATGAAATGGCCAGGGTTCCGGCTCCTTATTCCAGTTAAGCAGTGATTACTGCTGGAAAGTGCAGATATATCTGAACACTGGGTGAGGAAAGGGGTGAGGACTGTGTCTGGGATGGCCGTCGGGATGGATTAACTTGCTGACAATCACTGTCGCGGCTTACTGCATCGCGCTGGAAGCCGTCCCCCCACGCTCTCCCCACAAAACTGGCCACCCCCTCCGAGATCGGAATAATCAGGATGGCAAGTTTCCACCCGTTTGCAACTGTTCGATGAAGCTCTTCAAATTAAGCTCCTTTTTTGGGCGGGGAGGGGGGGGGGCGCAACAACACTTTTTAAAAGTTAGTAAATTTAAAAAAAAATTAATATTTAAAAAATAAAGTGACTAGTGTAACCCCACTGAGACTAGTAAATGGTTCTGTATAGTTTTTTTTTAAGTCTTTTTCAGTTATTTAAGATCGGGTTACTCACAAGTGGTGGACGAGACACTGATTAAAAAATGCTTAATTTTTTTGTGGTAAACCCATTTTCAGCTGTATTAATAAAACTACCCCGGGTTACCGCTCTTAAATACATCGAGGAATATTCGTTAACGCAAGGATAAAAAATAAACAATTACCTTCTATTACGCTTGTTCATAGAAGATTTTACGTTTGTGATTATCCAAATGAGCTTGAGCGGAAACGTGAACCATAATTTCACGTCGAAAACACAACACAATTTCAAGCGCAATTTGCGCCCAGATTGCCGATTGCGCCCAAAGCGGAAACTCTACCCCAGCTGATTTAGGATAATTGGCAAAAGAACCAAAGGGGAGATGAAGTCATAGAGTCATAACGGCACAGAAGGAGGCCATTCGGCCCATCGAGTCCGTGCCTGCTCTCTGTAGAGCAATCCAGTCAGTCCCATTCCCCCGCTCTATCCCCGTAGCCCTGTAAGTTTATTTCCCTCAAGTGCCTATCCAGTCTCCCCTTGAAAACACTGAATGTCTCCGCTTCCACCACTTCCGTCGGCAGCGAATTCCAGGTCATCACCACTCGCTGTGTAAAAAAGTTTTTCCTCATGTCCCCCCTGTATCTCTTGCCCAGAACCTTAAATCTGTGTCACCTAGTCCTTGTACCATAAACTAGTGGGAACAGCCTTTTCCCGTCTAGCCTATCCAAACCCGTCATAATCTTGTACACCTCTATCAAATCACCCCTCAACCTCCTTTGCTCTAATTAATTTTTTTTTTACGTAGCGAGTTGTTATGATCTGGAATGCACTGCCTGTAAGGTCGGTAGAAGCAGAATCAATAGTAACTTTCAAAAGGGTGTTGGATATATACTTATAAATGGAGGAATTTGCAGGGCTATGGGGAAAGAGCAGGAGAGTGGAGCTAATTGGATCGCTCGTTGAAAGAGCCGGCACAGGTACGATGGGCCGAATGGCTTCCTTCTGTGCTGTGAGATTCTACGATTCTAATAAAGATCAGGGCGGAACGTTGGATCTGAGAGGCACAAAGCCTCTGAGAACACTTGTGAGCAGAGAAAAGAGAAATACAAATGTTGTTGCTCTGTCGTTTATCATTAAGGGCTAAATAGATGAAATACTGGTTAATAACTCCACAGAGATTCTTAACTACCAGCCAGCTTCCCATTACTCAGTTTGCAGCCTCTGCTTGGGCCTGTGTGAAGATCAATGGCAGGAGGTGAATGCCTGATATTAAAATGCACAGGCAGTCACATTCCCCACTGGCACCACTCATCGTCATGCACTCGAGGTGTGAGGTCCAATAACATGTTGTACACAAGATTAATTGGGGTTAAATGAACGAGCAGAACAAGTTATTGATTCAATGAGAAAAGCCTCCAAACAGCACAAATTTAGACATCACTGCCTTGGCTGTATTTTATTTGTTGAATAATGTAGGAAGATGTTGGTACCTCCTGATGTCGTAAGGGTCTCATTCCGCTGTCTGAAAGAAATGCTTTGTAGCAGTAGTAAGGTTGAGGACAGTGACGACTTGTACACTGTGGCTGCCAACCTTCAATTAAATAGAACTTAGTGTCCCTTGGGGAACTGTTCACGCAGGAGATGGCTTTAAGGGAAGAATAATTTCCTCACGTCGTTAGAGTAAATAATACATCAAAATGGCAGATCAGAGTTGAGATTATCATTTGAAATGTTCCTTAGTACAGACAAAGGCTATTAATAACATTACGCTTGTCAGCATGGGTGTTGTTCTGATTGATAGCTTAGGCAAGCTGAGCAATATTACAGTTTTTGTAAATTAATGTACACATTTGGGGTCAATTTATTTCAAGCGTCATGTTGTAAATTACCAAACTGAGTAAAACAGCGAAATCTTGCAGTCTCCTCCATCATTATTTAATTGAGTCTTTCATGAATTACTTAAAAGTAAAAAAAAAACTCGCTCTAATGAATATTTCAGTGTTTTTGAGTCTCTTTTTATAAACCTTCATTTTTTTTTGTCTGCACAAGAATGTGACACGGTCACTGTAACAGCTGTCAGTCTGCTTCTCGTGTGGTTGCCGTCAGATACTGTCTTTTCTTGGACTATTGTTTTTTCAGTGGGACTGTGATGGAGACAAAACAGTGGGTACGGAGAGGGGGGTTGGGGGGGAAGGAGAGAGAGAGAGAAGTCTGAGCGTGAGCAACCTATAAACTGTTACCAATGAAATGTGACATTAAAGGTGGCAGTGGACTCATTGTATGAGAATTTAATCAACGCAATTTCAACAACCTTGAAAATTGCAACTGAGCAACACAAGACGTCCGTCACTATCTTAGTGCTAAGTCCACTGAGTTATTCTTTTATTTTGCTCTCAGGATATAGTTCTGTAGTTGCCCTGAGAAGGTGTTTGAGTTCCTTCCTGAACTGTTGCAGTCCTTATGGTGGATTCTGTTGCCATGAGATGGTTGTTAGTGAGGAAACTCGAAAATTTGGACCCAGTGATGACAATGGTACTTGTCCGAATCAGGATGATGCTTGGAGGGGTACTGGGAGCTGATGGTGTTCCCATGATCTTGCTGCTCTGGTCCTCTCATGTGTCGAGTTCATAGGGCTGGGAGATGGTGCTACGGTAAGTTTGCATTTCATTTGGCTGGAGTGCAGGTTGCAGCCAAAGTGCGCTGGTGGTGGAGGGGCTGGAAACTGAGGCCAGTGGCAGGGGTGGCAATCAAGCAGGCTGCTCTGTCCTGGATGGTGTTGAGACTCTTGAGCGCTGCTCCCATCCAAGCAAGTGGTGACTATTCCATCACACTCCCAACTTGAGCCTTGTAGATGATGGATAGGTTTTCAGGGGTTAGGTGGTGAACCCCCTATAGCAAAGAACCCAGTCCCGGTCCTGCTCTGTAACCACATTGTTGATGTGGCAGATCCAGGTAGGCTTCTGGTCAATGGTGACTCCCAGGATGTTGATGTTGGGGACTTAACTCTGGTGGTTGAGGGTCAAGGGAAGGTAGTTGGGTTTTTTTCTTGTTGGAGATGGTCGTTACCTGACACTTCTGTGGCGCACATGTTTCCTGCCACTTGCCAGCCTAAGCCTGGATGTTATTCAGGGTCCTGCTGTAGGCTGGCGTGGGCTGACAAATGAATGGAGGAAGGGTCCAGAACAATTAGGAATGAGTGCAATGTAACGATTTGAAGATTCTCAGATGGCAACACCAATGTTGAAGGGTTCGAATACTAGGGGACACAAGGTTACAAATTTGGAAGTTGGGAATGAGAAGATACAGCCGGTGGAATTTTTTTTTCCATCCAAAGGGTAATGAATTTGTAAAAATAAGTTACATGAGATAACAGTATAAATGGGTTCGTGAGGCTCAATTTCTGTTCCCGGCCCTGGAGGAGGACAGGGGAGGAGTAGGGAGTGGGAGCGAAGATGGAAAGGAGCATGAGGTAGGATGGAGGAGATGAGGGGAAGGGATCAGTGTTGGTTGGGGGGTAGGGGGGGAGTGTTGGCTTTTAGTGTATATAGGGAAGTCTCTTTTGGGGTGGTGTCACTTTCTGTATGTCTGTGGTTTTCTTGTATTTTGTGTGTATAATCATATGCAGCGCCCCCTAGCTCCAAACAGTTGCACTCCCCTTGCTTACATTCCGCCTGCGTAGCTCCTTGTTCTTCTCAACAACAACCGAACAACACAGAGGTGTTAAGAGATGCAAAACAAGTTATGAAACATGTTGTTCTTCACAGTGACACAATCTGAAATGTAAATTTGAATCACAATTACAGTGATTCAAGGGCTTGCGCTCCACAAAGAATTCATCTTCCCATTAATCTGCATTAATCTGACATTGCTGATACTGATTTCGAATGCATGCATTAATGAAGCTAAGGCCAGCCTTTTCCGAAAGATCAGGCCCCCCAACATTCTATAAAGAACAAATCAGTAAGGAACAAATCTAAGCACACAGAATTGAATTGTCAGGGTTTTGAGTCCGAGGTGTCCAGGGGTTGTGGGCCACAGTTTGAAAGCCCCTGTTTCAAAAGATACTTATTTCCTCTCGTTCTTTGGATGAGTTGACCGCGTTAAACTGAGGACTTGCCCCACCGATCTACTTTGCGTTAAAAGATCTAATGCCACTTATTCAGAGAGTTCTCCCAACATTCTTCTTTCAACCAATACCACCAAAAATCAGAATAACTGGTCAGTCATCTCATTGCTATTTGTGGGAGCTTGTGCCCAAAATGGCTGCCTCTCTTTCCACACAGCAACAGTCACTGCACTTCAGAGTAATTCGTTGCATGTGCCGCACTTTTGAAATGTTTCTCAAATGTGGTATGGCGATATATAAATACAATTCTTTTAACCGCCTTTGAAATTTTGGGTTATTTAACTCCTCTTTCTTTTGTTTGCACATATTTATCTTTGACTCATTTGCATACAGTTCGATTGTCCTAGATGATGCTTGTCCATAAGGAATGCATCAAGAAAACATGAGATAAAAACCAAGTGACACTTTGGCTGTCTTCCTTGAACCAGCCTCCCCCATGAATGACCTAAAGTTCTTTGACCCGAGTATTATGCTATTAAGTGGGTTTCGCTGTAACTGGAGTCAGATTTCCAATCTCCCACAGTTTATGAATGAAAACTCACAAACCCAACATTAGATTGTAGCAATCCAGTTGGCAACATCCTGCTACTGTAAATTTTTTAAGTCCAACTTCATTTTTCCTCAACCATGTGTTAATCCTCGGAATTACATGTGCATGAGATTACTTTTGCTATTGTAATGAATGCACTAACTGGGATGACACTGTTAAATTAGCAGAGTTCTTCCCGGAACACTGCACTGTGTCCTTCCCATCGATGATTTCCCCCCTGTGAAACTGTACACAATGCCCTGAAACACACACACAATCCATGGATTGAAATTGAGATTACCAGATCTATCCAAACCTCGAGAGGTGACACAAGCAAGTGTACAATGTGACCCACTCCCTTTGTGACACATTACCTTTTTATTAATTCATTCACGGGATGTGGGCGTCGCTGGCAAGGCCAGCATTTATTGCCCCTCCCTAATCACCCTCAAGAAGGTGGCAGTGAGCTTAGAAACATAGAAACATAGAAACTAGGAGCAGGAGTAGGCCATTCGGCCCGTCGAGCCTGCTCCACCATTCAATACGATCATGGCTGATCATCCAAATCCAGCACCCTGTCCCTGCTTTCTCACACAGAATCCCCATCGAGCCTGCACCGACACATATCCCACCCTATCCCCGTAACCCCACGTATTTAATTCCCCCTAACATATCCCTTCCTATCCTAGGCTCCCCGTAACCCCACATATTTAATCCCCCCCTAACACTAAGGGTCAATTTATCATAGCCAAATCAACCTAACCCACACATTTTTGGACTGTGGGAGGAAACCGGAGCACCCGGAGAAAACCCACGCAGACACGGGGAGAATGTGCAAACTCCACACAGACAGTCACCCGAGGCCATGTTCGAACCCGGGTCCCTGGCGCTGTGAGGCACCAGTGCTAACCACTATGCCACCGTGTTGCTGGGCCATTTCGGAGGGGTAGTTAATAATCAACCACATTGCTGTGGGTCTGGAGTCACATGTAGGCCAGACTGGGTAAGGACGGCAGATTTCCTTCCATAAATGGCATTAGACAACCAGCTGGGTTTTTACAACAATCCGGTCCGGTAGTTTCATGGCCACCATTGCCTTTTTTAATTCCAGATTTATTTAACTGAATTTAAATTCCCCAGCTGCCGTGGTGGGATTTGAACTCGTGTACTCCCGATTCAATAGTCCAGGCCTCTGGATTACTAACCCAGTAACATAACCACTGTGCTACTGTACCCCTTAACTGGTCACATGCTGTTCCAAGGTTATTTATTCAGTATGTCGTAAATACTGTTTTGTACAGTTATCTTTCACTGCATGCCAGATGGTGTGGGGGATTAGAGTTTATAGCACAATGCCAGTTTTGTTTCACAATGAGGTGGGAAACCAGTCCACCGGATTAATTAAAGATGTCACTTTACAGGACATATGGGAGTCCTGAATCCTCAAACGTTGATGGCAGCTCTTTACGAGTTCCTGGTAATTTTTTCTGATTACCTGAGAGGATTGATCTTTCCATGTCAGGGAATGCTTTGCCCCCCCACCCCGCTCCCCCTTTACCCACACGAATCCAGATTCAGTTCTGGGCAGAATGCAGCCTGTTCTCCCCTTGCTGCCTTCCCAATGGTGTGCTGAGATCACAAGCTCCACATGTGGGGGGCAGGCTGGCAGGAGGGAGGGGAGAGGAGAGCCAGAAACGCGAGCCCACGTCTGCCGACCAGCTGTGCCATCCACTCAATAGGATTTAAAGAAAAATATTATTCATGCTGTGTACTGAACAGTGGGTTTATATTCCAAAAGACAACAGCCAAATCGGCACTTGGCATGCACTGTAGTGCTGTGGTTGGGTTGAGAAGGGACATTGCACACACAACAACAACTTGCATCTATATAGCGCCTTTAACGTAGTAAACGTCTTTCAGATGAGACGTTAAACTGAGGCCCTGTCTGCTCTCTCAGGTGGACGTAAAAGATCCCACGGCACTATTTCGAAGAAGAGCAGGAGAGTTATCCCCGGTGTCCTGGCCAATATTTATCCCTCAATCAACATAACAAAAAACCAGATTATCTGTTTCATCATCACATTGCTGTTTGTGGGAGCTTGCTGTGCGCAAATTGGCTGCCGCGTTTCCCACATTACAACAGTGACTACACTTCAAAAAGTACTTAATTGGCTGTAAAGCGCTTTGAGACGTCCGGTGGTCGTGAAAGGCGCTATATAAATGCAAGTCTTTGTTTTCTTTTAAAACATACCAAGGCGCTTCACAGGAGCAAAATTTGACACCGAGCCTCATAAGGAGATATTAGGACAGGTGACCAAAAGCTTGATCAAAGAGGTATGTTTTAAGGAGCGTCTTAAAGGAGGAGAGAGAGGTAGCGAGGCGGAGAGATTTAGGGCAGAAATTCCAGAGCTTAGGGCCTAGGCAGCTGAAGGCAATGGTGCAGCATCTCATTGAAACGTATAAAATTCTGACAGGACTAGGCAGACTGGATGCAGGGAGGATGTTTCCCCTGGCTGGGGGGGTCTAGAATGAGGGGTCACAGTCTCAGGATACGGGGTAGGACATTTAGCATTTAGGACTGAGATGAGGAGAAATTTCTTCACTCAGAGGGTGGTGAACCTGTGGAATTCTCTACCACAGAAGGCTGTGGAGGCCAAGTCATTGAATATATTTAAGAAGGAGGTAGATAGATTTCTAGACACAAAAGGCATCAAGGGGTATGGGGGGAGAGCGGGAATATGGTATTGAGATAGAGGATCAGCCATGATCATATTGAATGGCGGGGCAGGCTCGAAGGGCCAAATGGCCTACTCCTGCTCCTATTTTTCTATGTTTCTAAAAGAAAATCTGGGATGCGCAAGAGGCCAGAACTGGAGGAGCGCAGAGATCTCGGAGGGTTGTCGGGCTGGAGGAGGTTACAGAGATAGGGAGGGGGGCGAGGCCACGGAGGGATTTGAAAAAGAAGGATGATCGCACATGACGGTGAGTAAAAGGAAATTCGCTTCAACATCCCATTACCCCACGAGAAACAGCTTGGGAATATTGAAATAATAAGCGGATGTTTTCAATTCTGATTGTCTTGCATCTCTTCGCAATACAGCAAGGCTTCATGCTGTGCCACTAGCTTTCAAATAACTACAACTGGTCTTGAAAATGTTTTGCTGCTGGAAGTGCCGCCTGCTGTGAAATACGTGGCAGAGGGAAATGCAAAAACCTGATGAGTTGTTACCACCGCAGTCAATATGGTAAAAACGGGAAATCGGGACCAGAAAGGCGAGAGCTGTCACTGAGAGGGGATTTACATCTGAATTATTCACTTAATAGTTGATTTGTCAGTCAAAGACCGTACGCATAACGGTTGGTGAGCAACAGATTGACGAGACACGATACATTCATGTATTCAGGTGATGCCGTGACAGCTTTAAAGGAAATTTGGTGCAGAATTTAACAGCTCACGGCAGCTTTTTAAAAAAAAAAAATTGATAGGATCTGGAGGAGTCATAATATCAATGCTGAGAATGAGATGAATATGTACAACAGCATAATTGTTCGCACACGGGCTAACAGATGGTTGAGGGCGTGAAAAGGTTGTACCACACTTCAGGGCTTCAGATGATAGCGTCATAAGCACAGATAAAAGGCCGAGGCCTATAGTGCAGGACTTCACTAAGATTGGAAAGGGCAGGAAAGGAGACCAAGTAGATCACAAAGTCGGGATCAAAGGACGACGAGCTTAGGTTTCAGAAATCTGTAGATTGTAGGAGGATGGGACGACCAAGAGAAGTAAGGCAGCTCCACAGTTCTGAAGCCCTGAGGAAAAAAACCCAGACCTGAGGCCTGGTTTTTCTGCAGCCCGCCTGACACAAGCAGGGCAGGCATGTGATTGAAGCGTTCCCAGCAGGCTCGCGCCCCTCCCACCATTATAACTACCAAGATTCCACCAGCGTAGAGGCCACCTGCCACTAGTAGGCAGGGGTCTCATTAAAATGCGTGCGGCCTGATGACATCATCGTCACCTCAACGTGCTTTTAACCGGCCTTGATGTCATTCCCACCGGCTTCGGGCAGGCGACAGATCTCAAATATTAAATGGAGGCCCAGGAGTTAAAATGGCCTGGGCCACACAGCAATGAATCTGTGGGGGCTCTCGCCCATTCTGACCCCTCCGCCTACACCGAACCCGCCCCAGGTAATCGGGGCTTTAGAGCAGGCGGCTGTGCAATGAGTTGTGATTTCAACATGATGTAGATGCCGGAAGGAAGTGGAATGGTGTAGGACGGTGTACTTGCAGTTTATAGGTAGGTTCGGAGGAGGAATGACCATAATAGTATTGATCAAACACAGAATGAGAGAGAGAGAAACATAAAATATACGTCAGACGGTAAGAGGGTAGTAATTACCTTACCATTCATCTTTTCTCACTCAACCTATTGTTTAAGTCCATATACAGAATCTACTCTGCGAATTTCAGTTCCCCTTCTGCCTTGATTCTCATCCTCGGTTTTGAATCCCTCCATGGCCTCACTCTTCGCTCCTCCCTATCTCTGTAACCTCCATCAGCCCTTCAAACCGTGACCCCCCCCCCCCCACTCCGCCCCCCCCTCCCCCCGCCCCCCACCCACTCGGCCCCCCCCTCCCCCGCCCCCCCACCCACTCGGCCCCCCCCTCCCCCGCCCCCCCACCCCCTCCCCCGCCCCCCACCCCCTCCCCCGCCCCCCACCCCCTCCCCCCGCCAACACCACCCTCTGGAAACTTTGTTCCTCTGACTCCAGCCTCTTGTGCAGCAATGCCAGTTGGTGGCTGCGTTTTCTGCTGCTTAGACTCCACTCTCTGGAATTGCCTCCCTAATCCCCTCAACCTCCCTCTCCTCCTTTAAGATTTGCATTAAAAGCCTCCTCTTTGGTCACCCCTTCTAATATTTCCTTCTTTGGCTCGGCACTTGTTATTTTTTTTATACATTGGCACATGTTCAAGGCGCTACATAAATGGAGGTTTTTGTCGTTTAAATGGAAAATCCTGATCCAGGAATTATATATGACCTAATTATCCCAATTCATGCGCTCAGTTCAATAAATATAATTAAATACTTCACTGGTCAATGTCACTTCCTGACAGCAACACGTTTTACAAAACTAATCACTTTGGTGTAAAAATATGTTTCTATGTGTTTCTGTTGATCTTGTTTGGCTGAGGAACAATGATTAAATGGACTGCTCTATAAAGATTTACAAACGGGCTATTTATATCTGCAGTTTACAAGACCCTGAACCAAGGCTGACCTTGACTCAAGCGCATAATATTTCTTGTGTTTGTGGGAATCTGATTCTAGCAGGGGATTGGGTCGTTTCTACAATAAATTGCCGAAAGTAGTTATTTTCCATGACATCTCTCCACCCCTGATTGCGAGTGAGGAGATGACAAGGTGGGCCCGGGTCTGTAACTGCCTACTAAGAAATGAGTGACCCCAGCCCACATTGACCTGCCCTACAAACGTCTTACCCTTCCTGTAAGCAAGGGCCTGCTCTCTGCTTGGTGCAAAATCATTTTCATTTACGACTGTGTGGAGCTGGTTCGATGAACCAGGTAGTCTTTTCCTGCCCATCATTTTAGTAGTTAGGGAACGTCTCACAGGTTTTTCTCTTCCGCGTGAGTCTGGTAGGACAGAAGCTCTTGTACCTGAGCGCTAAAGAGGGAAATCTGCCCCGACAGTTTTCTAACTTCAGTTAAACAAAATTGCTTGGGGGAAAGGCGCCTGATAGCTCCAGATGTGGGCGGCTCAACTCGCACTGGGAGGGCCTTCCAAACTGCACCGAGCTTTAAACTTGGCTGCCCTATCGTAAAGGAAGTTTGGCTGGTTCTCAGCAGACTGGTGAAATGGAGTAACTCAGAGGGGTGGAACATTCCATCTCTGAGGGAAGAGAAAGTATCTGGGCAATCGATCCGACCGTCCTGACAGTTAAGTGAGCAGCAGCCATAGACATGTCTGGGGCAAAGGACATCCCACCCTCAAAACATAAGAACATAAGAATTAGGAGCAGGAGTAGGCCATTCAGCCCCTCGAGCCTGCTCCGCCATTCAATAAGATCATGGCTGATCTTCAACCTCAACTCCACTTTCCTGCACTATCCCCATATCCCTTGATTCCCTTAGAGTCCAAAAATCTATCTATCTCAGCCTTGAATATACTCAACGACTGAGCATCCACAGCCCTCTGGGGCAGAGAATTCCAAAGATTCACCACCCTCTGAGTGAAGAAATTCCTCCTCATCTCTGTCCTAAATGGCCGACCCCTTATCCTGAGACTATGCCCCCTAGTTCGAGACTCTCCAGCCAGGGGAAACAGCCTCTCAGCATCTACCCTGTCAAGCCCTCTCAGAATCTTATATGTTTCAAGGAGATCACCTCTCATTCTTCTAAACTCCAGAGAGTATAGGCCCATTCTACTCAACCTCTCCTCAGAGCACAACCCTCTCATCCCAGGAATCAATCTAGTGAAGGAAAGGAATGTAGAGTGAAGCAGGTTGAAAGTTGGGATTTCGAAGCAGAACGCTTATCAAAGTAAAGTGTTTGATTTTGTAAAATTTGATTACAACAACAACTTGTATTTATATAGCACCTTTCATGTAGTAAAATGTTCCAAGGCGCTTCACCGGAGCATTATCGAACAAAATTTGACACCGAGTCACATGAGGAGATATTAGGACAGGTGAAGTCGTTTTTAAGGAATGTTTTAAAGGAGGAGAGAGAGGCAGAGAGGTTTAGAGAGGGAATTCCCGAACTTTGGGCCTAGGCAGCTGAAGGCACGGCTGCCAATGGTGGAGCGATGAAAATCGGGGAAGAGTAAGAGGCGAGAATTTGAGGAGCGCAGAGATCTTGAGGTGTTGTAGGGCTGGAAGAGGTTACAGAGATAGGGAGGGGCGAGGCCATGGAGGGATTTGAAAACAAGGATCAGCATTTTAAAATCGAGGCGTTGCCGGACCGGGAGCCAATGTAGATCAGCGAGCACTGGGGTGATGGGTGAACTGGATTTGGTGCGAGTTAGGATACGGGCAGCAGATTCATCTGAACAGCTGGACAGGGCTTCAGTTTATGAACTTGCCCAAAAGTTAGCGGGGAAGAAATTCAACTCACGCCCACCCATTTTATTCCTGAAAAAAAAAGGCCGGCCAGTAGTTTCAAATCCGGGGGAGCGGGAGGTTGGGGACCTTGGCCACCCCTTTTGATACCCAAGGTGAACCTGACGCAATATTCAGGCGGGCCTGTCAATGAGCGAGCAGCCCGCCCCCCCGAAACCAGCATAAGGCAGCTTAAATATGAAACTCGGGGTCCTGCGCCGGTTGTAGGACTCCGGCTGCAGAACTCAGGTACAAGTAGCCGGGCAAGTTGCGCTCAGTTCTAGCAGGTGTTGAGTTGTAAAGAGAACACTGGAGGTCACTCCAAAAAATAAGGCCCAGGAAATTTTGAGTATTTTACTTTTGTGGGCCCGGAAGCAGCAGTTCTCCTCTTGGGCCTACAAAAAAAAACTCCAGCCCGCTGACGGTCTGTTCAGGCCTCCCCAATCAGGGTCGCTCCCTCCTACTTTCTCCACCCCCCCCCCCCCCCCCCCCCGCCACAGAAATCTGACCTGACTGTCGGCCCACCTCCCAACCCAACCAACCGGCAGGCTGCAGTCCATTTGGCGCCCACGGCGTTTCAACGAAACCAGCACCCGAATGTGGTCCAGGCCGCAGGCCGCACAAACTGGTGGGCCAGAGCGGCCGCTCCACCGGCTTCGCGCATGTTTTTGGGCAAAGTCAAATTTCTCAGCCAGTAACTTTAACGTGCCGGGAAACACAGGAGCAGAATTTTTTCGTACCCCATTGTTGACACGGGATGGCTGCCATATTTGTCGACCTAACAGCGATGACTCCACTTCATATGTGATTCATTTTATGCAGTCCTTTGAGATGCTTTGATGTGACAAGGTGCTATATAAATACAAGGATTCTTACTGTGGCTTCACTCAATCACCTCTTAGTGTTACAGTGGAGGATACTTCACGTCAATTCTTACTTGCTTGAGAAACGCACGCTTTTAAGTGAGTGTCAATCTTAACTACAGAAAAGGCTGAAGTGTTAACAGTGGCAGAAATTCATTTTTTCTAGTGATAACCAGCGAGGCTTTCTAACCATCCAGTTTATAGGGCAGCAAAATGATTTTCTCATCCAATTCGAGTAAGCCAATTTTGTGCTGCTATTATCGATGCTAAACTCAGTGACCTGAAATGTTCGCCACACTGTTAAAACATGACATATGTTTTTTTCAGGATAATGGGACCGAGATGAGGAGAAATTTCTTCACTCGGAGGGTTGTGAATCTTTGGAATTCTCTACCCCAAAGGGCTGTGGAAGCTGAATCGTTGAGTATATTCAAGGCTGAGATCAATAATTTTTTGGACTCTAAGGGAATCAAGGGATATGGGGATCAGGTGGGAAAGTGGAGTTGACGTCGAAGATCAGCCATGATCTGATGGAATGGTGGAGCAGGCTCGAGGGGCCGTATGGCCTACTCCTGCTCCTATTACTTATGTTCTTATCTTCTTATGTGAGTTAGAGCTCCTCTCAATTCTCCATACGGTTGAAACGTGCTGTATTTCAGCAGCTGTGAGGAACAGAAGAGATCTTCACTTGCTTGGCGAGGATCCGCCACGCTGTACAAATGAGATGCTCAGCAGGCTCTTACGTTCAAGTGCCATTCCTGCAGTAATCTTTTCTCAACTGGGAGGGCAGGCAGGCCTGCTCCAAAGGCCTTCTTGTACCACTCTGGAATGGACAACTTGGGGGGTGAGGGAGCGCACCCTCGGTTGTCTTACCCGCCGATTGGTCTCCGCTTCCTTCCTCCCTGTGGGCGAAGCCTCCACTCAGCATGGTTGTCCGGTGAGACGGAGAGCCCATGCCCTGCCGCCCCACTTGGTGATGTCTCCCAGTTCCTTTACGTCCCAGGAGTGAGGCAGACGCGCGCTTGGCTTCATTGCTTCAACTTGGAGTAAAGAACCTATCTAGGACAGATGGCATTGAAATTGTTTTCCAACGGTCACCTGGTGAAGATTGTCCCATGTTGTAGGCAGCATTGCCAAAGCAGACTTCCCTAAGGCCAGAAAGGCGGGAAGACCTGTTTTTACTGATGCCCCTACAGTGCTAAATCGCCATAAAGGCAACTTCATAGTCATAGAATCATACAACACAGAAGGAGGCCAATTGTCCCATCGTGCCTGTGCTGGCTCTCCTGAAACAGCTACCAATTAGTCCCCTTCCACTGTTCTTTCCCCGTAGCCCTGCACATTTTTCCTTTTCAAGTACCTATCCAATTCCCTTTTGAAAGCTACTATTGAATCTGCTTCCACCACCCTTCCAGGCAGCGCATTCCAGATCTACTTGCTGAGTAAAAAAAATTCTCCTCATCTCTCCCTTGGATTTTTTTTGCCAATGATTTTAAATCTGTGTCCTCTGGTTACCGACCCTCTATTTTGGAGCTCGTTAAGATGGCAGGAGACGGGCTGCTATGCGCCGGCCCCCCTGCATTTGCATTGTTAAATACAGCTCACTTATCCCAGCAGCAGCATCGTAGACCTTCAAAAAAAAAAGTGGGTGTGTGATTCCACCATTGGGTTAAGGTCACCTGTTCCGATCAAGTAAATGTGGGAGCCGGTTTTCCCCTCGGTCAATTATCTGCGTTACACAGCGGTGCCCAGCAACGCGACAGCAGCAGGTAGGAGGTTTATGTTTTGGTGGCGGGGGGGGTGGGGGGAGAAAAGGGAGATTTATGTTTGGTGGGGTGGGGGGGGGGCGGGAAAGGCTGCTTGAACGTCTGTACATGGCAAGATTCTGTACTAAGCCAGAAAGTCTGTTTTAACTACTCGTTTTCACATGTCACAGCCATTGTCAGCTTTTTGGGGGCTGTGTCTGCTGTATTGAAGCCGTTGGTCAGATTTTGCTAGTCTTCTAGTTCGGCGTGTGTGAATTGAAACAGGACAAACCAGCAGGTAAGAAATCAGCATAAATAGGACCCTGAGTTACTAGGGCTACAAGGGACAAATTGCCAGTGGTGGGAGGCCTCATGTGGCTCAGTTTGGACTGACTTTGGCTCTTAACCTTTGAACTGCAGTAACCTGTGGCTTCTGGTAGCCTGCAGTTTCTGAATCATTATGAATTTCAAAGCCTAATTGACAGGCAATTAGTATCTTTCACCTGCACATTACTTCCTGTCAGCTGATCTCCAGGGCTGCTAAGCTGTCGACAGGTTAGGCTGCTTTCATGCTGCAGGCCATGTCTCAGGGGAGCAGCTGAGCTGCATCATTATTTCACATTTCACAGTCGAACGCTGTGGCACGGTCTCCGCGTGAACAGGCTGAAAAGTAAACCCGAGTGCGTTGCGTGTACGCAGACTGGCCTTAATAGTTTGCATGATGTGGACTGGGGTGGACAAAAATGAGAAGTCGCACATCACCAGGTTATAGTCCAACAGATTTATTTAAAATTACAAGCTTTCGGAGCTATCGCCCCTTCCTCAGGTAAGGTTACCTTACCTGAGGAAGGGGCGATAGCTCCGAAAGCTTGTAATTTTAAATAAATCTGTTGGACTATAACCTGGTGTTGCGCGACTTCTCTTAATAGTTTGGACAGTGTGCAGGCACGAAGTACCGTCATGGCGTCAACGCATTGGCCCAGATTTTGCTTCACAGTTTTAATTGTTCCATTTCTGGGCTGGAGATGCCGACTGGCATTGCAGGACTAGGAAACTCCTCATTAAAAAGGTACTTCCGCTGCTAAGCACTAGCCCTAAATTTCTGCGGCGAGTTTAACTGAAGGGCCAAATCCAGAAACTTCACGAAACCCGTGGGAAGGTTGAGGTGCGAGCTGCCGGGTTTTTTTTGGCGCAGCTAATGGCGGAGCGGCGCAAATCGTCCGGCGACTTGGGGTGGTGGTTTGTCCACGTTGCTGGACGATTTAAACATGACTAACGATGAGCGCCATTCAACTCGCCGTTATTTTGGGAAGCAGATGCTGGGGGCCCGTGAATCTCCACTCGCATCTACGCGCTGACACCAGGACATCACTGGAGGGATCGTGTTGCCGTGGGTGCAGTGCATTCACTGGGTGGGCCCAGCAGGACTGCCGGCGGTCAGAAAGATCCAATAACAAAAATTTAGGTCTTCCTGTTCACCAGGCATATACAATCCAGCGAGTATAGCTTACGGTGGCAAGACCCACACGGTGGGAGCCAGAAGCAAAAGAACAATATCAAAGAAAGAAAAAAGACTTGCGTCCACATAACACCTCATCACATCGAATTTGCAGCACAGAAACAGGCCATTCGGCCCAACTGGTCTGTGCCGGTGTTTATGCTCCACACGAGCAACCTCCTACCTTGCTTCATCTCACCTATAGAAACATAGAAGATAGGAGCAGGAGTAGGCCATTCAAACCCCTCGAGCCTGCTCCGCCATTCAATGCGATCATGGCTGATCATCCAAATTCAGTTCCCTGTCCCTGCTTTCTCCCCATATCCCTAGATCCCCTTAGCCTTAAGAAATATATCTATATAAACATCAGCATAACCTTCTATTCTTTTTTCCCACATGTACTTATCGATCTTTCCCTTAAATGCACCTCCGCTATTTGCCTCAACCACTCCACTCACTCTCTGGATAAAGAAGTTTCTCCTGAATTCCTTATTGGAATTATTCGTGACTCTCATATTTATGACCCTCAGTTTTGGATTCCCCCACAAGCGGAAACATTTCCCCAACATCTACCCTCAAACCCCTTCATAATTCGAATGATCTCTATTAGTTCACCCCTCAGCCTTCTCTTAACATCCTCAGGACTTCTTAGAAGTGCTTCACAATCAATAAGTTACTTCTGACATGTAGTGATCGTTATTATGCAGGCAAGCACAGCAGCCAATAGAGGAGGGTAAGGTCCCACAACCAGTAACGGAGGTGAATGACCAGTTAATCTGTTTTTATTTGGTGGTATTGGTTGAGGGAAGAATGTTGGCCTGGACACTCTCCTTCTCTTCTTAGAATAGTGCCACCTGAACAGGCAGACAAATCCTTGGCTTAACATCTCACCCATCAGATTGCCCCTCCAATACTGTAGCGCTCCTTCAGTACTGCATTGAAGTGTCAGCCCAGGTTATGTGCTCAAGTCCTGGAGTGGGGCTTGAACTTAGGACACGGAGGTGAGAGCGCTACCAACTAAGCTAAGCTGAAACTTTAAACGTAGCTTTAAAGAGCAGAAGACGGATTCTGCTGCAACTACAAGGCTGAACAATACTGTATAAAGAAAGAAAGACTTGCATTTATATAGCGCCTTTCACGGCCACCGGACGTCTCAAAGCGCTTTACAGCCAGTGAAGTACTTTTTGAAGTGTAGTCACTGTTGTAATGTAGGAAACGCAGCAGCCAATTTGCGCACAGCAAGCTCCCACAAACAGCAATGTGATAATGACCAGATAATCTGATATGTTGGTTGAGGGATAAATATTAGCCAGGACACCGGGGATAACTCCCCTGCTCTTCTTCGAAATAGTGCCATGGGGATCTTTAACGTCCACCTGAGAGAGCAGTTGGGGCCTCGGTTTAACGTCTCATCCGAAAGACGGCACCTCCAACAGTGCAGCACTCTTTCAGCACTGCACTGGGAGTGTCAGCCTAGCTTTATGTGCTCAAGTCCCTGGAGTGGGACTTGAACCCACAACCTTCTGACTCAGAGGCGAGTGTGCTACCCACTGAGCCACAGCTGACAATGATATTGGAAAATAAGAATGATGGAGACAAGACAGTGAGCGCCAGAACTCTGTCCTTTCACCTCTGGGACCCAAGTTTTAATCCAAACCAGACTGTTGAGATGATGATCACCAGCTGTTAAGGGTCTTCGAACTGCAATCCCAGTAGGCATGAACCTGCATCATAAACATGATCTCAGATTTGGCCCTCAGAGATACGTAAATAAGTTTACAGTGCTATCTGTTGTACACATGGCTATAACCTTGACATTCTGTCCTGAATCATAAAAGTGTTTGTCATTTCCCGTAGAACGGTAATTAATCATTTTAAAATGAAGCTTATAAAACTCTTCATGCATAGAACAAACAAATGAATTGCTCCACTGCGGCATTTGTGCTGGAAGTGAACAGCTGCTTGTGTTTGCAGAGATGAACTTCGAGCACGTATAGATGAATGTAAGTTAGCATCGTGAGACGTGATCGTTTGAAGCAAGTGTTGGCGGGGTGGGGGGCGGGGGGGGGAGGAAGTGGAAGTGGTCCGAGTGCCTGCAGTCTGCAAACTGTCCTGACCACTGCCAATCCTGCACTGTACCCTGCCGAGGCCCCAAGCTCTGAAATTCCCCCCCTAAACCTCTCCGCCTCGCTACCTCTCTCTCCTCCTTTGAAGACGCTCCTTAAAACCTACCTCTTTGACCAAGCTTTCGGTCACCTGTCCTAATAGCTCGTTATGCGGATCGTGTCAAATTTTGCTTGATAATCGCTCCTGTGAAGCCTTTGGACGTGCTACTATGTTAAAGGGCGCGATATGAATGCAAGTTGTTGTTGTAGTTGTTGAAGCCACCCCCCCAGCGGACTCTATAAGGACTCAGTGGCTTTGCCCATCTGACTGTGAATGTCATCAACTGACACTCATCCATGTAAGTGAAATTTAAATGGCTGGGGAGCAAGAGAATATACATTTTAGGGATTTTCGTCAAAGCACCAAAAATCTCCCACCTCACAGTGCTGATGTGATTCAATTTAGGTGGGGATTATATGCTGACTGAAGGAAGGCACTAGGAAGGAGAAACAATTGGCATAGAATTAGCGTAAACACAAAATAATAGGTTACTAATTATAAACATCACCAGGTACATGGTACATACTCATGTGACTCGGCCAACGTTGTCTACCTGATACGTTACAGGAAAGGATGTCCCGGAGCATGGTACATCGGCGAGATCATGCAGACACTGAGACAACGTATGAACGGACACCGCGCAACAATCGCCAGGCAGGATTGTTACCTCCCAGTCGGGGAACACTTCAGCAGTCAAGGACATTCAGCCTCGGATCTGCGGGTTAGCGTTCTCCAAGGCGGCCTTCGAGACACACGACAATGCAAAATCATCGAGCAGAAACTGATAGCCAAGTTCCGCACCCATGAGGACGGCCTCAATAGGGATATCGGGTTCATGTCACGCTACAGAACGTGACTCGACATCGTTGTCTGTCTTTCCAGTTTTTAAAAAAAAAACACAAAAAAAAACAAACAAAAAAAAAGGTTAAAAGCTCAACTGTAGACGGCAGGATTTGACACGTTGGACCCCCTGTGACCCATCTCATTGTCTTGGCTGTGCTCTGGTGTGTCTTTGATGTAATGCCTCCCTGAAAGATTGTATCTCTGCAGACAAATTGCTTTCGGTGTTTATATACTGTGTAATACTGTAGATTCCCTCATTGTACCTTTACCTGACGAAGGGGTAACAGCTCCGAAAGCTTGTAATTTTAAGTAAATCTGTTGGACTATAACCTGGTGTTGTGCGACTTCTCATAATTATAAACAGACAGAACATGGGGTTTGCTGGAAAGGTGAGGTGGATGATGGACCGCATGAGTGTAGGTTTCTGCTTGCTGTTTCTGACCTATTGCTTTGTTTTTAAAAGTTGCATTGTTGCTGCCTTGAGGGTTGAATGGGTAAACACGCAGTATAATGTCACTCAGGGTACAGTAGCATAGGGGTTATGTTACTGGATTAGTAATCCAGAGGCCTGGACCAATGATTTGGAGATATGAGTTCAAATCTCACCACGGCAGCTAGGGAATTTAAATTCAGTTAATTAAATTAATCTGGAATATAAAACCTACTCTCAGTAATGATGACCACGAAGCTACTGGATTGTTGTAATAAACCCATCCAGTTTACTCATGCCCTTTAGGGAAGGAAATCTGCCATCCTTACCCCGTCTGGGCCTATATGTGACTCCCAGACCCACAACAATGTGGTTGACTCTCAGCTGTCCTCTAAAATGGCAACTCAGTTGTACCAAACCGCTACAAAGAACAACGGTTCAAGGGCAATTAGGAATGGGCAATAAATGCGACGCCCACCTCCCAGGAACGAATAAATATTTTCAAAGACTCATGACTAGGCAGGACTCCACTTCCATCACTGGTCTGTGCTGAGTTGGCTAATCTCAGCCAGGGTGATGGTGATGATGTTACAATTTGCTTCTGTTATTCCTGGGCTGGGAAAGGATGGAGTGGAATCAGCCAGGGTTCCCATTCCTGATTTTTTTATCCAGTGAACCCCAAACTGGGAAGTGTGTGTGTATGGATGTTAGGGAGGACCTCATTACAGTTGACTGTGATGTCCCCATCCCCGTGCCCTCCCCCCCACAGTGGTTAAATAACCAGCTGGCGCTCACCATCTCACACAGGAAGACCGGTCAATCGGGTACAGTATCAGATGGCTGTTGGTGAAGGCTGGGGCCTGTGGAACTGCACTCCGACTCGAGTCATTGACTTCAGGAGAGACGGGAGTGGCGGGGGGCAATGGGGGAGGGGAATGGGTTGGGGGGAAGGTGATACCACAAAGAGGTGGAGGGAAAGTTGGTAGGGGAGTTAACCTGGCCCATTCCTCTGAATGGCTGGCCAGAGGGAGGGAGGGGGGGTGGGGGGGATTAGAACAACAACTTGCATTTATGTAGCGCCTTTAATGTAGTAAATCATCCCACGGTGCGTCACAGGGGCGATTATCAAACAAAATTTGACACCGAGTCACATAACGTGATATTAGGACAGGTGACCAAAAGCTTGATCAAAGGGGTAGGTTTTAAGGAGCATCTTAAAGGGGGAGAGAAGGCTAGAGATGCAGAGAGGTTTAGGGAGGGAATTCCGGTTTAGGGCCCAGGCGGCTGAAGGCACGGCCGCCAATGGTGGAGCGATGAAAATCAGGGATACGCAAGAGGCCAGAATTGGAGGAGCTCAGAGATCTCAGAGGATTGTAGGGGCTGGAGGAGGTTAGAGAGATGGGCGGGGGGGGGGGGGGGGGGGGGGGAGCGAGGCCACGGAGGGATTTGAAAACAAGAATGATAATTTTTAAATTGAGGTCTTGCCGGACCGGGAGCCAATGTAGGTCAGCGAGCACAGGGGTGAAAGGTGAACGGGACTTGGTGTGAGTTACGGTAAGGCGACCGAGCAAGAAGAGGAAATTGCAACAAAAAATAAACACATTCCAGAAAAGAAGAGACGTGTGTGCTTCTAAGCAGCTTCTGTATTGCACTTAATACCATGCTGGTGACGGTAGCCACAGAAAACCAGCCGCACGAGCACTGAGCGCAACATTAAGGCAGCTAGAGAGCGAGCCGTCCTTCGCGGGACTTCAGCTCTTGTTTATTGAGCCATATCTTGTTTGCCTGAGGGCGCACACCAGCCTCTGAGGGATCTGACCTGTGACTTGATAAAATCTGACATGGTGATTTGATGGATAATGGCTGCCCGTGGCGAGGTGTCAGTGTTAGTGGCTAATTAGAGTCCCAGTTACCCGGCACTGCGATTTTTTTTGGAGTCAGACAAGCAGCTCGGGCTGACACGAGAAGCCTGCCGGGTCACGGGAGAAGCTGAGAATCCGACACGGCAACACTCCTAGAAAGGGAAAACTGATTCGGTTTCGCTTTAATGAAGCGGATTTCCTTTCAGCCGTTTGGTTGCAGTTTATGAAAACCAGGACGGCCTGTTTCGTTTCATTCAAACAAGCCACAGAGAATTAAATTCAAAATCGGGGAAAGAATCGACATCTGCATCCCCTGTCCCTGTGTATTTCTTTCCAGCATCTACACAATTTAATGCTATTGCCTTTTCATTGCTTTATATAGAAATGAATTACCTCTGATCTCACCCCACCTCCCCAATCCTTTCCTGGAGGCACAGACTCCTTGTTGGGGTATAGTTCTATGGGCAATAGCAGCCCTCTGGTACGCTGCCCAAGATGGACATTCTTTCCGTGTGAATTGCGGCTTTGAGTCCCAGTTGGTTATTCGACCATGGGGATTGTCACAGCAAAGTACGATCCCTGTTCTCATCTGGGCTGTACTTTCCAACCAGGTCACTGGGTAGCATGTACAGCAGGCACCTCAATGCACTGGAGAGGTACCACCAACGCTGCCTCCGCAAGATCCTGCAAATCCATTGGCAGGATAGGTGCACCAACGTCAGTGTTCTCACTCAGGCCAACATCCCCAGCATCGAAGCATTGACCACACTCGATCAGCTCCGATGGACGGGCCACATCGTCCGCATGCCCGATACGAGACTCCCAAAACAAGCGCTCTACTCGGAGCTCCGACACCGCAAGAGAGCCCCAGGTGGGCAGAGGAAACGCTTCAAGGACACCCTCAAAGCCTCCTTGAAAAAGTGCAACATCCCCACCGACACCTGGGAATCCCTGGCCCAAGACCGCACAAAGTGGAGGAGAAGCATCCGGGAAGGCGCCAAACACCGCGAGTCTCTTCGCCGGGAGCAAGCAGAAGCCAAGCGCAAACAGCGGAAGGAGTGCACGTCAACCCAAGCACCCCACCCACCCGCCCCTTCAACCACCGTCTGCCCCAGCTGTGACAGAGACTGTAGGTCCTGCATTGGACTCATCAGTCACGTGAGAACTCATTTTTAGTGTGGAAGCAAGTCATCCTCGGTTCCGAGGGACTGCCTAAGAAGAAGAAGAGCAATAAGGGCTGAGAAATCTCACTGGTTTTTCCCTCTCCCAGGTCCTCAGCTCTTTGAGGCCCAATTCTAGGGCCCTGACTGCTGCTCAGGATGCGATCTGACCAGGGATCGAGACTGGGGCCTTCTGGTCTGTGCGGCTTAGCACTACACCAGCAGGCCATAAGGGTGAGCAGATTCCTCTGTTTACAATCTGTCACAAAATCATAAACCCATTTCTCAAGAACAGGTTACAGCTTCACTGTATGTAGCACACAGAGGAAATGTGGACACGGTTGGAGTGAATGCAAATAGTAGATGAAAACTGAAACATCTGTCTATATATCATGTATTAAAAGTCTTATATCTGCATGCACTGCCTGTCAACTTTTCACAGAATCACAGAATCCCCACAGTGCAGATAAAGGCCATTTCGGCCCATCGAGCCTGCATCGACACATATCCCACCCTATCCCCGTATTTAATCCCCCCTAACACTAAGGGTCAATTTATCATAGCCAAATCAACCTAACCCACACATCTTTGGACTGTGGGAGGAAACCGGAGCACCCGGAGGAAACCCACGCAGACACGGGGAGAATGTGCAAACTCCACACAGACAGTCACCCGAGGCCGGATTCGAACCCGGGTCCCTGTCGCTGTGAGGCAACAGTGCTAACCACTATGCCACTGTGTTGACTTTTCTATTATAAATTCCTATGTCCACATTTATAATGGGAAATGCCTTTGTAAACCTGTCACGCTCCAGTTACACCCTCCCACCAGTGGAGGCACTGCAGCAATCACAACAAATGGTCATTCATTCATTTGCAGTTTGTGGGCCCCTTGCTGTGTGCAATTTGGCTGCCACACTTGCTTTCGTAAATACAGTGACTGCACTTCAAAGTTAACCCATTGGTTGCCAACCGTGTTGGGACATCCTGAGGACAGGAAAGTGCTGAATAAAAATCCAAGCTCTTTTTTTCTCCGTGGCCAAGGAGGTAGGTGGAAGATCTATTCTTTAGTTGTGGGGCTATGTTGAATGAGCAGGGTAGTGGGACTAATTGGCTAGCTCTTTCAAAGAGCCGGCACAGGCACGATGGGCCGAATGGCCGCCTTCTGTGCTGTATCATTCTATCATTCTATCATAAAATTGTCCTTTGTTTGGCACGTGTCTTATATCTGAAGGACAAGCAGTCGTCCTACACTTTAGGCCTCTACCAATGCCTCCATTAACTGGATACTAGGAAGAATGAATTTCTGCCCAGGCTGGACGCACCCTGCCCAATTTACCAATCGCACTGCACCTCCACCCCACCCCTCACTCTGCACAGCTTAGACTGAATCCTGGGCAGAATGGGGATGCTCGCACTCTGTGGCACTGAGTATTCAACGCCATCGCCATGACTACTCTTTCAAGATACAAGAGAGACACTTCAACAAAAGCATCATTGATACAGAACAAGGGAACTCTCGCAGCATAAGCTAAAGAATAGATCTTCCACCTGCCTCCTTGGCCACGGAGAAAAAAAGAGCTTGGATTTTTATTCGGCACTTTCCTGTCCTCAGGATGTCCCAACACGGTTGGCAACCAATGGGTTAACTTTGAAGTGCAGTCACTGTATTTACGAAAGCAAGTGTGGCAGCCAATTTGCACACAGCAAGGGGCCCACAAACTGCAAATGAATGAATGACCATTTGTTGTGATTGCTGCAGTGTCTCCACTGGTGGGAGGGTGTAACTGGAGCATGACAGGTTTACAAAGGCATTTCCTATTATAAATGTGGACATTGGAATTTATAACAGAAAAGTTGACAGGCAGTGCATGCAGATATAAGACTTTTAATACATGATATATAGACAGATGTTTCAGTTTTCATCTACTATTTGCATTCACTCCAACCGTGTCCACATTTCCTCTGTGTGCTACATACAGTGAAGCTGTAACCTGTTCTTTAGAAATGGGTTTATGATTTTGTGACAGATTGTAAACAGAGGAATCTGCTCACCCTTACGGCCTGCTGGTGTAGTGCTTAGCCGCACAGACCAGAAGGCCCCAGTCTCGATCCCTGGTCAGATCGCATCCTGAGCAGCAGTCAGGGCCCTAGAATTGGGCCTCAAAGAGCCGAGGACCTGGGAGAGGGAAAAACCAGTGAGATTTCTCAGCCCTTATTGCTCTTCTCTTCTTAGGCAGTCCTGCTGGAGTTCTTTGAGGAAGTAACATATAGAGTGGATAAAGGGGAACCAGTGGACGTAGTGTATTTGGACTTCCAAAAGGCATTTGACAAGGTGCCACACAAAAGATTATTGCTTAAGGTAAAAAATCACGGGATTGGGGGTAATATTCTGGCATGGATAGAGGATTGGCTATCTAACAGAAAGCAAAGAGTTGGGATAAATGGTTCATTCTCAGACTGGCAATCAGTAACTAGTGGTGTTCCACAGGGGTCAGTGCTGGGTCCCCAACTCTTCACAATCTATATTAACGATTTGGAGGAAGGGACCAAGTGTAACATATCAAAATTTGCAGATGATACAAAGATGGGAGGGAAAGTAGTGAGTGAGGAGGACATAAAAAACCTGCAAGGGGACATAGACAGGCTAAGTAAGTGGGCAGAGATTTGGCAGATGGAATACAACACTGGAAAGTGTGAGGTGATGCACTTTGGCAGGAAAAATCCTAGAGCAATTTATTATCTTAATGGCAAGAAACTGGAGAGTACTGAAGTGCAAAGGGATCTGGGGGTCCTGGTGCACGAAACTCAAAAGGTTAGTATGCAGGTGCAGCAAGTGATTAAGAAGGCAAATGGAATGTTGGCTTTCATTGCTAGGGGGATAGAATATAAAAATAGGGAGGTATTGCTTCAGTTGTACAAGGTATTGGTGAGACCGCACCTGGAATACTGCATACAGTTTTGGTGTCCTTACTTAAGGAAAGACATCCTTGCTCTCGAGGCAGTGCAAAAAAGGTTCACTCGGTTAATCCCGGGGATGAGGGGGTGGTCATATGAGGAGAGGTTGGGTAGATTGGGACTCTACTCATTGGAGTTCAGAAGAATGAGAGGCGATCTTATTGAAACATATAAGATTGTGAAGGGGTTGGATCGGGTGGATGCGGGGAGGATGTTCCCGATGACGGGTGAGACGAGAACTAGGGGACATAGTCTTAGAATAAGGGGCTGCTCTTTCAAAACTGAGATGAGGAGGAACTACTTCACTCAGAGGGTGGTAGGTCCATGGAATATGCTGCCACAAAAAGCTGTAGAAGCTACAACATTAATTAAATTTAAAACAGAAATAGACAGTTTCCTAGAAGTAAAGGGCATTAAGGGTTACGGGGAGCGGGCAGGAATTTGGACATGAGTCTAGGTTCGGATCGGTCATGGCCCTGTGGGTAGTGGAGCGGGCCCAGGGACTGTGTAGCCTGATTCTGCTCCTATTTCGTGTGTGCAATTCTGTTAGATGCAGGAGATGGTTCTGTGATAGATAGTAGATTGGCGGTTAGGATCAGATCAGCCATGATCTTATTGAATGGCGGAGCAGGCTCGAGGGGCCGATTGGCCTACTCCTGCTCCTATTTCTTATGTTCTTATGTTCTTATGTAGTCCCTCGGAACCGAGGATGACTTGCTTCCACACTAAAAATGAGTTCTCAGGTGACTGATGAGCCCAATGCGGGACCTACAGTCTCTGTCACAGGTGGGGCAGGCGGTGGTTGAAGGGGCGGGTGGGTGGGGTGCTTGGGTTGACGTGCGCTCCTTCCGCTGTTTGCGCTTGGCTTCCGCTTGCTCCCGACGAAGAGACTCGAGGTGTTCGGCGCCTTCCCGGATGCTTCTCCTCCACTTCGTGCGGTCTTGGGCCAGGGATTCCCAGGTGTCGGTGGGGATGTTGCACTTTTTCAAGGAGACTTTGAGGGTGTCCTTGAAGCATTTCCTCTGCCCACCTGGGGCTTTCTTGCCGCGTCGGAGCTCTGAGTAGAGTGCTTGTTTTGGGAGTCTCGTATCGGGCATGCGGACGATGTAACCCATCCATCGGAGCTGATCGAGCGTGGTCAAAGCTTCGATGCTGGGGATGTTGGCCTGAGCGAGAACACGGACGTTGGTGCGCCTATCCTGCCAATGGATTTGCAGGATCTTGCGGATGCAGCGTTGGTGGTACCTCTCCAGTGCATTGAGGTGCCTGCTGTACATGCTACCCAGTGACGTGGTTGGACAGTACAGCCCAGATGAGAACAGGGATCGTACTTTGCTGTGACAATCCCCATGGAGCCTGACTCCCAGCCTACTTCTCAGGTCAAAAAGCATTGAATTGTTTCAACATTCCTAATATCCAGGGCAATGCCAGTGGCGATAATAATACATCAGAAGTGTGACGTCTGCCTCTTAATCACTGTTAATGAGTATCTTTGTTAAAATGTCAAACCAATATTTGTTTAAATGTCAGGAGTCGGTTTAGCTTTACATGCTGGGTTGAATTCAGTGTGTTTTCTTTGTTACAGTGACAATGGGTTATTAACTTTTAATCCTGAAATTCAGGCTGTGTTCATTGTCTGTCACCTTTTCCAGCAGGTCAGGTATGCATGAGAATATTTCTCATTGTCTCGGCAATTCCACCTCACCCACCCACCACATCCCCTCAAATACCTAGCGTTTATAGGGATACACTTTACAATCTGACAATCCTGACCCAGAGCTTGGGTGATGTAATTCAAGATGGATGCTGGAATTCAAGATGGTTGATGGAATTCAAGATGGATGCTGGAATTCAAGATGGTTGATGGAATTCAAGATGGATGCTGGAATTCAAAATGGAGGACAGCATGCCCGATTTGTGCCCGCGTGATTTTCCCTACATTCATTTTTAATGGATGGAAAGTTGTGCGCCCAAATTCCTGGTATGTGCTCCCGTTATGCGAAGCTCCTCATCGGGTTCATTAAAACATAAATTTTACCCCATACTGAGAACAATATTCTTCCTAGCAGCTGCTTTTATATTAGTGATGTTTTAGTTTAGCCATAACCGGAGGGGAGCTAAGGAGAATTTATTTTAACGCAGCGAGTTGTTGTGATCTGGAATGCACTGCCTGAAAGGGTGGTGGATGCAGATTCAACAGTAACTTTCAAAAGGGAATTGGAGTCAAATTGAGCACAGCAAGGTCCCACAAACAGCAAATGAGATAAAAAACGATTTCATCTTTGCAGGGCTGTGGGGAAAGGGCAGGGGAGTGGGACTAATTGGAGAGCTCTTTCAAAGAGCCGGCACAGACATGATGGGCCGAATGGCCTCCTCCTGTGCTGTGAGATTCTATGATAAGGAAGCTGGAAGTGTCTCGCGGACTTCAGCCTCCCAGAACCCCAATTAAAGCGTTGGCAATTTAAAAACAGTTAATGTTCCTGGGTAAATTATTTTGTGGAGGTCTCTTATGTGTAGTATTAAGGATAATTCACATATAAATATGTGCTTAATGATAAGATTTCTCACCATTATAAATTTGTTATTTGTTCATCTCTTAAGGGCTTTTTATCTTGGTATTTTTCAGTCAGATGCAGAGAGTTCGGCATCCGTGAGCCAGCTCCCAGCATTCATAGATGCTTTTATATTGTGCTCATGCAGCTTTGTCCGAAATATTAGTCCCGAGTTGCATGTGGCTAATTGAAAATCCAGATGTGACTCATTACATTTCTGATTAGTAAATAAAAACTGAGTGATCGATGCTGTCATTGGGCTTGTGATCCCAAATACTCATATTCGCACGATGAATGCATGTGTACTTGTGTACTTTAAGCTTTTTGGGGGAAAAATTGAGTCGCGCCCCCTTTAGGGTGCTAACTTCACCGGGGTGCTACTTTTAGCGCCCTGAAAAAATTAGCACCCCCGCGGCCAAAATTCATCGGTAGCGCCCCAGGAGGGAAGCGGAGCTACTGGAAGCACCCCCCCTCCCTCTTGGGGCGCTGCGAGGGAATATCGTGGTGCTACACGCCACAGTACTGCAGGCCTTCCTTCCCTTCTTCAAGGGGAAGGGGCCTTGCGCAGCGCGACCCGGGGCCCAGCTGGGCCCCCGGGGATCGGAGTGCCGGCAAAGGAGCCCAGCACTCAAGAGAAGTGCCGGGCCCACGGAGCGCAGCTGGCACTCCGCGGGGGGGCTGGTCAGGAGGCCGGGGATGGGAACGCAGGCAGGTGCCGGCAGGCGGCCAGCAACAAAAATGGCCGCCCGGCACCACGCCTTTAATTAGCAACGCCCCGGCCGCAGGTAGGCCCCCCAGACCCCATCGGACATAGCGTCCGGCGGTAAGTCAGGGGGCGTTACCGAAGATCGCGAGCGGGGCGCTGCGCACGGCGATGACGTCATTGCTGGCGGCGTAGCGCCACAGGGCGCTAATGGTTACCGCCGCCGCTAACCTCCCACTGAATTTCGCGGGAGGCGTTGGCAGCGCCGCGCCCGGGCGCTAGTTGCTTTGCGCTCCGTTAGCGCTAATGGGAGGCACAAAGCAACCGAATTTTTAGGCCTTTGTGTCTTTATTGGTAAAATGGGGTTAGATAAAAAGCAGAGTGTGTCAATGTGTATTGATTGTTGTGAGCGATTTAGTTCTTAGGTTGCTGAATGATGGTAGATGTTTAAGTAAGTGTACACAGGTGAAGTACATTTACCTGTATTATGTGTAAGACACTTCCCACTAAAATTGGTGCATGTGGCTAAAACGGTGTCCCCATAGCCACATCTGTCACTAGTCAGCAATTTCTATCGGACAATAGAGTCATAGAGTCATAACGGCACAGAAGGAGGCCATTCGGCCCATCGAGTCCGTGCCGGCTCTCTGTAGAGCAATCCAGTCAGTCCCATTCCCCCGCTCTATCCCCATAGCCCTGCAAGTTTATTTCCCTCAAGTGCCTATCCAGTCTCCCCTTGAAAACATTGAGTGTCTCCGCTTCCACCACTTCCGTCGGCAGCGAGTTCCAGGTCCTCACCACTCACTGCGTAAAAAAGTTTTCCCTCACGTCCCCCCTGTATCTCTTGCCCAAAACCTTAAATCTGTGTCCCCTAGTCCTTGTACCATCAACTAGTGGGAACAGCCTTTCCCCGTCTAGCCTATCCAAACCCATCATAATCTTGTACACCTCGATCAAATCACCCCGGTACTGTCCTAGTGATGCTGAGCTTCCTAAGTACAGCCCTCACACAGCCAGAGACAAACCAAATGTGAAACTGCGGGGACTCAGTAAGACCGACAATCTGGAACGCCTCTTAAAAACCCAGATTAGCCCCCCACCTCACCCTCATGGGAGACGCCATGGCCTCTGCTTGATGTAGCTCTGATCATGAACTCAGCGTAGATTTTGTCCCTCACTCCATGGGCGGAGCTGTGTTTATTCTTAAGGGTGTTTAATACTCAGGATATTCTTCATAATAACTACTTTTATATTAGCAGTGATTTGGCTCAGCTTTTGGGATTCGTGTGTGGGCTGGTACAATCTGTGTGTGTGCAAGTACATGTGTGAGAGAGAGAGTGTGACAGTCATACTGCAGTTAGGGGCTTTCCTTTTACCGTCAGTGAACAGCCCCAGCGGGCGTACCGTACAGATACTGCCTCCGTCGTCCTACACTCAGTGTCTTTTCATGTCACAAAAGCAATAACTTGGAAAGGTAGAGAGGGTAAATTGCTGGCATCGTGGAAGTAAGCCTGAGAAGAGCACTCCGAACACTGCATTATTCATCATGCACTCAGCAGCACCTAAATTGAACTGAATTTGCTGTAATCATGCAACCTCAAATCACACCGCAGTGCTGAGCAGATGCCTGTGACCTCGCTTCAACAAGAAGGCAGAATTCCTCCCAGAGTAGGGCAGGATTCTGCACCAAAATAGAAGCAGAATCATTTTGGCCAAAAGAAGTAAAAGTGCCTTTAGTGCCGTCAACCATCAACGACAGCAACTTGCATTTCTATAGCGCCTTTAACGCAGCAAACCATCCCAAGGCGCTTCACAGGAAACATAGAAGATAGGAGCAGGAGTAGGCCATTCGGCCCCTCGAGCCTGCTCCGCCATTCGATGAGATCATGGCTGATCATCCAAACTCAGTACCCTGTACCTGCCTTCTCCCCATATCCCTTGATACCTTTAGCTTTAAGAAATATATCTAACTCATTCTTGAATATATTTAATGACTTGGCCTCAACTACCTTCTGTGGTAGAGAATTCCACAGGTTCACCACTCTCTGGGTGAAGAAATGGCAAGAACATCCCTCCTCAGATAAGGAGCGATTATCAAACAAAATTTAACACCGAGCCACATAAGGAGATATTAGGGCAGGGCTTGGTGGACGTAAAAGATCCCACGGCACTATTTCGAAGAGGAGCAGGGGAGTTATCCCCGGTGTCCTGGCCAATATTTATCCCTCACTCAACATAACAAAAACAGATTATCTGGTCATTATCACATTGCTGTCTGTGGGAGCTTGCTGTGCGCAAATTGGCTGCCGTGTATCCCACATTACAACAGTGACTACACTCCAAAAAGTACTTCATTGGCTGAAAAGCGCTTTGAGACGTCCGGTGGTCGTGAAAGGCGCTTTATAAATTCAAGTCTTTCTTTCTTTCTTTCTTTCGGGTTCAGGGACGCCAATGGTGGAGCGATTATAATCGGGGTTGTGCAAGAGGCCAGAATTGGAGAAGCGCAGAGATCTCGGAGGGTTGTAGGGCTGGAGGAGGCTGGCATCCTGCAAAGTGACTTAAATGGGGGAGAGAGCCGGATGGGCATGTAATCTCATAGAATCCTAGCATGATACAGCACGGAAGGGGGCCATTCGGCCCATCGTGCCTGTGCCGGCGCTTTGGTAGAGTTATCCAATTAATCCAACTCCCCTGCTCTTTTCCGGCTTTGTCCTGATGAGGGCGGGAGATGAAGAAATTCCCCTCCACCACAAGCCCTCTCCTGTCCCTACAAAGAGGGGAAATTTCTGCCCAGCACTTCTATCTCAGTTTTCAAAGTAAATTCACTTTATAATCACCAAAGTGAGTACAGATGAGGAAGACCAATTGGTCTCTCTACTTCATCCGTCCACAGAAACCTATCATCGCCCCCATCACGTCATCTACCAGATTCCAGAGTCTCTGGCAGAACAGGCTCGAGGGGCTGAATGGCCTACTCCCGTTCCTATATTCTTCACAGGTCTAGTGGAGCCGGCACTGACACGATCGACCGAATGGTCTCCGACTGTGCTGTAAACTTCCACTGTCCTGGCGTCTTGCAAAGAGACTTAAATGGGAAAGAGAGCCATATGGGCATGTAATCTCATAGAATCATAGCATGATAAAGCACAGAAAGAGGCCATTCGGCCCATCGTGCCTGTGCCGGCTCTTTGGTCGCGCTATCCAATTAGTCCCACTCCCCCGCTCTTTCCCCGTAGCCCTGCAAATTTTTCCCCTTCAAGTATTTATCCAATTCTCTTTTGAAAGTTACTATTGAATCTGGCAGTGCATTCCAGATCACAACAACTCGCTGAGTCAGGTTCTTATTATCTCCTTCCGCTGCCTTTCCTGTATTCTATTGTTTGAAAAACTTTTTTTATGAACCCTTTTATCCTTGAAGTGATATTATGCAAAGCGGGAGATCTGCGTTGAGCTGGTCTGATGAACCCCTGCTGCTTATCTTCTGTTCATTTCATCAGGTAGCAAAAGCCGAATGCTGGCATCAAAATAATTTACATAAATCCTGCTGCTTGATCGGACTCAGGGTAGCCCTCTGTGTAAACCCCAGGGGAGGGGGAAACCGGCATTCAGATGAGCCTGACCTGAAGTAAATGAATTTGATCGCTGCATGACTGACGGTACAAACAAGGCTTGAAACTCAGACGGAGCTGCACTCTGCGATGGCGAAATAAGCAATCGGCTCGTAAGGGATTTTATGTCAGCCGCATAGCCATTCCTTACCTGAAAAACCCATTTCTGATGTGTCTCTGCCTTATTTTCGCCCTTTTCCAGATCTAAACTAGTCTATCCGTCAATTTGAGCGCAAGCCAACTGCAGCAATAAACCATGGGCGGGGGCTCCACTGAGTCACAATGTGTGACATAATGAATACTGACATGGTGAAGTATCGCCTACCTCAGCTTCATCACCGTCCCCTCTCCTCAAGAAACTGGAAGATTCACTTCTTAAAAGTGCAACCATTTTGATCTCTTTTAGAAAACAGTGCAGCAAATTCTATGTGGATTTAGTATGTTCAATCCTTCAAGAGTTATAATAGCAACACAATTTTTCATGTTATAGAAACAGAGAATGTTGGAAATGCACAGCGTCTAATAGGGTAACATTTTAGGTGGGATCTTTTGTCAGACCCCTACCCAAAAGGTAAATCAACCCATTCTTGCCGTATCACACTGTGACTCAATGGAACCCATGTCCATGGTTTATTATCACATTTATCACAGCCCCTATCACATTTATATTTTATTTTTTCACCCACCCTTTTGTTTGGCCCCCCCCCCATCCTTTTTTTTCCCTCCTAGAAGCTGGCAGTTGTCCTTCATTCTGCCAGTGCATTTCACACTTCTTTTAGCCTCAACCTGTCACATTAACACCTCCTCTTGCCTTGATCATCTCTTAATGTCTCTCAATGTCTCTTAATCTCTCCTTTTGTTCTTTCATCCCCTCCCCCTTTTCCCAGCTTTATCCTTGCTTTAAATCTATTTCATTTCCTGCTTTTTCTAGTTCTGACGAAAGGTCTTCGACCTGAAACGTTAACTCTGTTTCTCTCTCCACGGATGCTGCCTGGCCTGCTGAGTTTTTCCAGCGTTTTCTGTTGTTATTTCCCATGGTTTATTACATCAGTTAGGATGACCTTTTAATGCCTTCATGTGACTGTTTGTTCTCTGCTATTTCAACACAGGCATTAACCTGTTTATTTTAAATAATAACACACAAAAAATGGCGGATAGGAAAAGACCTACTGGTCGATCCAGGTTGTGATGCCTTATGCGTTACCATGCCCACACTCGCCATCCCAGCCCGCCGAGTGATCTCCTGGGAAAGGCAAAACAACAGAGAAAAGCCCAGGCCAATTAGGGGGAATAAAAATCTGGAAAATACCTCTCCAACCCCCTTCAGGCGCTCAAAACTAGTCCAAGAGACCACCCTGGCCCTGATTAACGTTACAAGGTGCCGACCTCTTGTACGAGGTGATCTCCGCCCCAGCCAGAAACAGGCCCAGCTCGAATCATGTGTTTATCCTCCCGCTAAAACAGCTGACCGAAGAGTGTTACTCAAACCCGTTCAGTGTCGGCTAACATCACCGACAGGCATTTCCACATCTCTTTCTCTTTCAGGTGATGACTGACCTGCTCTGCAAGTTGAACTTTTCCTGTTTTTATCCACAGATGTTCAGCGTTCCCTTTCTCGCATTGATTGCATCCAGAAAATACTCTGGGCGCCATATGTTTTCTCAAAAGGAACCTGACCTTCAATTAGGTTTTTCAAAGAAAGACTTGCATTTCTACAGCGCCTTTCATGACCTCAGGACGTCCCAAAGCCCTTTACAGCCAATGAAGTACTTTTGACGTGTTGTCACTGTTGTAATGTGGGAACTTCAACTTTGTAAACATGCGCGATGGCCTCATCAACTCCCTCTGCCCCAATCATTGTTTGACCACGTTTTATTGCTCAATAGTAGCAGGGCAATTGTACTGGTACAAGGTTTTTACATCCTGTCCCATTATCAGAAAGTGGAGGGATTAGGTTGTGCCAATAATACATTCTCGATCCTTGTTAAATAGTCATGGAAGGGTCGGGAACTCCTATTATATGAAAGAAATAAACATTTTAAAGCAAGGGAAAGAAAAAACCCTAAAGGAGGAAAAAAATAAAACACTCTAAAGGTTTGCAGTGCAGCAGAATTGATGTTTCTATGATGCAAATTACTGTGGTGGCACATAACCTTTTCCCTACAGAGGTGTCAGCTGTGGCTCAGCGGGTAGCACACTTGCCTCAGAGTCAGAAGGTTGTGGGTTCAAGTCCCATTCCAGAGACTTGAGTACAAAAATCTAGGCTGACACTCCCAGTGCAGTGCTGAGGGAGTGCCGCACTGTCGGAGGTGCCGTCTTTCGGATGAGATGTTAAACCGAGGCTCCGTCTGCTCTCTCAGGTGGATGTAAAAGATCCCATGGCACTATTTAGAAGAAGAGCAGAGGAGTTCTCCCTGGTGTCCTGGCCAATATTTATCCCTCAATCAACATCACTAAAAAAAAATCAGATCATCTGGTCATTATTACATTGCTGTTTGTGGGAGCTTGCTGTGCGCGAATTGACTACCACATTACAACAGTGATTACACTTCAAAAGTGCTTTGGGGCGTCATGAAAGGCGCTGTATAAATACACGCCTTTCTTTTTTTGAAGGGGTATGCAGCTAAGCTGGTGCCAGTCCTCCGTCAATGCTGATCTGTAACTGACCTCTCAGAGGTGTATGAGCAGGATGGGATGGCTCACCAACTGAAGTTCCATTCCTCCTCGTGGCCCCCCTGATGCCCCCCCGCCTTCCCCCCACTCAAGGGACAAAGGACAAGGTCGCAAACCTGATGCAAAGCAAACTCTGGCTCCGCAAGTTCCCAATCGGGAGCACGGTAAACCAGAACCCCTACCTGCCTGCTCTCCTGGACAGTACGAGCTTGGCTTTCACTTTCAGTACTTACAGCACTCTACAGGTTAAGTCCTGTTGAAAAGAATTTACCATTACATAAAAGCGTTTGATTAATTTGACAATGAAGCATTTGGTTTGACAATCTCGTGGTTGGGGGGGGGGGGAGGGAGTGGGGGAGGGGGGTTGATGGCGAGTAAATGATTATGTCTCTTAATCTCTCCTGCTTTCTATCCTATCACTGACCTTCCCTTTTGTTCTTTCATCCCCTCCCCCTTTTCCCAACCCTATACTTGCTTTAAAATCTATTTCATGCCCTGCTTTTTTTCCAGTTCTGACGCAAGGTCTTCGACCTGAAACGTTAACGCTGTTTCTCTCTCCACGGATGCTGCCTGGCCTGCTGAGTTTTTCCAGCGTTTTCTGTTGTTATTTCGGATTTCCAGCATCCGCAGTATTTTGCTATCGTTGATTAGAGCAGTTGGCCGCCCATTACTGCAGACACTGACGGGAAGAGGAAATGAGCCGAAGGGATGTGCGAGCTTCCCCCCGGAGATTTCCACAGCCCGAGCTGGCTGTCTCCACTCATAAGAACAACAACTGTATTTGTGCTCACAAATCCCAGCGGCGGTCTGCCAGAACAGCGACTGCTGAGCCTAGGGCGTTCCAAAATAAATGAGATTCCTCACATACCCAAGTTCCCACAAGGTTTGCGGAATAAAAGAAAACACATTTTTATCACCCAGTTTATAGTGTGGAGCCCCTTCCAGTGACATGTGATGTTCCCAAAAGTCACAACTTCTGCCCAAGGAGCTTCCCTGATGTTGTTAAATCCCAATATGAAAATGTTATGGGAGGCGAGGGAGAGAAGCCACTTCTCCTTTCCACTATCAAACTGGCCGTTTCTGCGCAGATATTGCGCCTTGTCTTTCTGCAGCTGTTTTATTTCTTATTTCTATTAGTTTTATTTTTAGAACAGAGGCTCGCTCTCTCACTGAGGCACCGGTCGGTGTCAGCGGGTGTGGCTAAAACAACAACTTCTACACAGCATGGCTTCATCGAGGACAGGCTACAGACTGCCAGCTACAATGCTGAATAAGCAGACTGTCCCATCGGGTTAGGGTGGGCTTTCATACTGAGGAACAAAAAAAATCTCTTAAAAAAATGTTTTTTTTTTGTAAAAATTTAAACTTAAGAGAAGGTTAACCTAATTTGCGTATTTCCTTCTTTAACAAATATCTCGGTATTGGACTGGGGTGGACAAATGTGAGAAGTCGCACAACACCAGGTTATAGTCCAACAGTTTTATTTGAAATCACAAGCTTTCGGAGCGCTGCTCCTTCGTCAGGTGAAGGAGCAGCGCTCCGAAAGCTTGTGATTTCAAATAAAACTGTTGGACTATAACCTGGTGTTGTGCGACTTCTCACATTTAAAAAGTACTTGGATATGCACTTGAAGTGCCGTAACCTACAAGGCTATGGACCAAGTGCTGGAAAGTGGGATTAGGCTGGATAGCTCTTTGTTGACCGGCATGGACAAGATGGGCCGAATGGCCTCCTTCTGTGCTGTAAATTTCTATGATTCTATGATTATTATATAAAACAGTGCATCACCAAATAATCATAAACAACAGCACAGAAGATCCACTAATGTAGTATCGTGATGTACAGTTTAATAAAAGGATAAAGGAGGTATATTAGCATGTAGAGACAGAAAAGCCAACCCATTCCTGCCCCCTTTACAACTCGCTGTGCTGATTCCTATTAACTGAGCACTTTGAGGTGGGAAATTGAATTCCATTTCCATTTCTTCCCTGAGCTTCGATTCTGTTCTGCCACGCTGACAGCCCAAATTACACAGGGAAAGATTCCTTATCAATGCTGAGCAGCGGGCAGCCAGTTACACAGTCCCTGGCAGGGTTTCTTAAAGGACTGTATTGAAAAGCATTAGACCATTCGGTTTCTGCAGCCAGTAACTCACTAGCCGTTAGAACATTGGCTGTGCCTGGCGCTGAGATCAATTCCCCAGCTGCTTTACGTCATTATTTTTGTACATTCCACCAAAATACAGATTCAATCTCCATAATCATGTCAAATTGTGTTTTTTTTTTTCTGTCCTTCTATTTTCTCCTGGAGGCTCTGGGCGACGGTCCACGGGGAACTGAAGTCCTCCAGTTCATTACCCATGCGGCCAATGTGTGAGTGTAAGCAATGGGCATCAGCAGTTATTTAATGGAGAGCGTCACAACAGACATCCAGACTTTCCAATGAGGGTCACTGGATAGCGGCCAGTAGTGGGAACCCTGGCAGATTTTACCCACCCCAGCGCCAATCGTAGCTCCAACTGCTGCCCGAATTGGATCAGCATGGAACGGAATTTGAGTCTTCACTCACAAGCCATCAGGAGAGCTGACTGTTTATGTTTACAGTGCTTTCATTAAAGTCATGATGCGGAGATGCCGGTGTTGGACTGGGGTGGACAAATGTGAGAAGTCGCACAACACCAGGTTATAGTCCAACAGCTTTATTTGAAATCACAAGCTTTCGGAGCTGCTGTTCCTTCGTCAGGTGAAGTGTGACGAAGGAGCAGCAGCTCCGAAAGCTTGTGATTGCAAATAAAACTGTTGGACTATAACCTGGTGTTGTGCGACTTGTCACATTCATTAAAGTCAAAAGTCCTACATTTTGCAACAGCGAGAACCAGCATTGTATACACATTTTTTTTTTGTAAAACGGTTTTGGACTCGGTAATTTTTTAATCAGCGCTTCCTGCTGTCGGATACCTCCCTGAAGCATGCGGCAGTCCATTGGCTGAGAAAGGTTCTTCCAATTACTGCATAAGGGATAATCCAAAAAAACTAACCGTCCCCCTGCAAACTTACTGAGTAACCATCAGCGTCATTGGTAAGTACACACAACACAGCCCATTGCAGCTATTAGTGGCTCTCATCCCAATACAGAGATATGAGAGTGTTCCCACATCTCAGGCAGGCATTTCCTGTGGCTTTACTCCGTCTCTTTCTGTATTTCCTTCATGGATTTACTACGTTCTTCCTGTGTTTCCACCAAAGTGAAAAAGCACCAATTGCAGAAACAATGAAGTAGGAAATACAATAGTTGGACATGCTTGAGTCCGGCATACTTTACAACTGCTATTTCCACAATAGGCTTTGTGTATTGAAAATGGCCTTTTAGTGAGGCCGGGACAAATCCCCGAGGAAGTTTCACATTCTCTGCCTTGTCCAGCTTGACTTTGAAGCTCTGATTCCTTTTGTGTTGTTCCCAGGACCCTTGTTTTCCTCAAACTACAGAGGTCGCTGCAGCTGAAAGGGAAGCAAATTGCGCCCAGGCTTCCGCCAATGTCACTTGGAGTCAGGTGCTCGGAGGGCCTTGGACTCCTCCCCTCCTTTATTGGAGATGTGTTGCAACTGAGACTGGCAAGGCGGGGGAGTGGGGGAAACTGAGCCTAGTGCCAGCGTTCCATGGTGTTGGCTCAGCATCCATTGACCGGTTTTAAATCAAGGGGGGGCAAAATTCGGACGCTTTGCACCTGCCGTTAGTGCCTCCTGGAGCGCAAAGGGCTTATCGTCCGGTGGGGAAGGAGGATAATAGCGCCTCCCGAGAAATTCGGCAGGGTGCTGCTGAGGCGCTAGCCGATAGCACACGTCCCGCTGGTAGCACCCCAGGCAGCTGTGAGCTGATGATGCAGTCATCGCCGAGCGACATGACCCCTCAGCGCCCCGTGACAGAAATTCGGCTGCGTCCCGCAAGGCTGCCACGGGTGATGTCAGCGCCGGCCTCGCGGGTCGCGAACCAGGCCGCACTCCGCTGGCGCTGCGGTATTTAAAGGGGAGGTGCGGCCGCGACCCGCGCCGCCATTTTCTTCTTTTGACCGATCTCCAGGTTGGCCGACCTCCAGGTTGGCCCTTCATGGCGGCCCTTGGTGCGGCCACAGCACCACGCCGCCCTGGTGGCCTAGTATGGTTCCATCGGAGGCCCTGCAGAGCTCGCATCGTCCCTCCCCTCCTCCGTGGAGCGGCTGCGTAGCGCTCCGTCGTTACCGTGCTTTGCGCCCCCGACAGCGCCCCGAGAGGAAGTGGAGCGCCTGCGATAGTGCTCCACTTCCTCTCCAGGGCGTAACCAAATTTTGCCCCCAAGGTGTCTGATGACGGGCCAGTTCGCCAGCGGACCCAGCCCCGCCACTCCCAAAAGATGGAATTGTTCCTCACATATAGGGCGAACAAAGACTTTTTAAATAGTGAGGCAAATGATGGGGGGAGGGAGAGGAAGGGGGCACTTTACATCGCAGGTGATTCTAGCCACCCTTCGAACCGCACAGCTCCTTTTTGCATTATTTTTGATTCTCACTGATCTACGCGAGAAATAAAACATTCTCACTTGTCTTTGAGGCTCAAGTTCCTTCTGTCTTGTCGCCAGTACCTTTGGTTTCCTCACAGTACACAGCGACTGCAACTCAGCCTGAAACCTGCAGCCGGTTTATCCACAGGACGATTAGATCAACTTAGCCTTGTCTTGTCTTGTCACTGCGACAATGTACAGACATTATGTGCCACACACGAGCATTTGGTCTCCATTATGTGGTAATGGGAGCACTCCAGAAAAGAGAACGCTTCAGCTCCTACTTGCCAATTGATCTGATTGCAGTTAGCATATAATCTACTAAAAAGCAGTCAATCTATGAGCTGTAAAAGCACTCATAAACAGCAACCTGAGGCAATGTCCTTCAAAAAGCACAAATACAATCACTCGAGACTGCAAGGGATGATTGTAGCCATGAGCCAGAACAGAAATAATGTAAAACATGCTCCCAAGTCCCTACAGGGACCATTAGGGGCAATAAATTATTGACAAGAAAATTCAAGAATTTTGCTTGTCCCCTCAAATTAAATAATGTATATCCCCTGTAGTAAGCCAAACTATGGTTTGGTTTGGTTGGGTTTAGGGTTTTTGCATCGCTGACCTTGCGACGGGCTCTTTATGCTAAATGTAGGTCCTGATGTGTTAATCAGAATGTCAACAGCTCTGTGTTACCTTGGCCCCACCAATAAACAAATACAGTAACTTGCTTTTTGTAAAAAAAAGCTAGTACCATTTTTTTTGTAGCAGCAGGCATGAAAGTCTCGGCAGATGCAGTGAAACGTGACTGTAATGTCCAGCTTTTGTAGACTGGTAGCTTGAATTCGCCCCTTTGTGGCAATGTTGCTTCGGCTTTATAAATAGAAGCGTGGAGCACAACAGTGAAAATGTCATTATAACGTTGCGTACAGTCATGGCTAGGCCAAGGTGAGTACTATGTACAATTTTGGATGCCTCATTAAGAAAGGACATTAAAGCCATAGAGCGTGTAGATTCACCAGGATTGGTGCCAGTATTAGGAATGTGAATTTTGGAATAATATAGACAAAAGGCTGCAATCCTGTGCCTATATGCCAAGGATGAATTTAACATGCACTCAAGAAAGAAAGACTTGCATTTCTATAGCGCCTTTCATGACCACCAGACGTCGCAAAGCGCTTTTACAGCCAATGAAGTACAGTCACGGTTGTAATGTGGGAAACGCGGCAGCCAATTTGCGCACAGCAAGCTCCCACAAACAGCAATGTGATAATGACCAGATAATCTGTTTTTGTGATGTTGGATTGAGGGATAAATATTGGCCAGGACACCGGGGATAACTCCCCTGCTCTTCTTCGAAATAGTGCCGTGGGATCTTTTACATCCACCTGAGAGAGCCTCGGTTTAACGTCTCATCTGAAAGACGGCACCTCCAACAGTGCAGCACTCTTTCAGCACTGCACTGGAGTGTCAGCCTAGCTTTATGTGCTCAAGTTTCTGGAGTGGGACTTGAACCCACAACCTTCTGACCCAGAGGCGAGGGTGCTACCCACTGAGCCACAGCTGACACTAATCACGCAACCACTTGAAGTTTTATTAAAAGTTAAATGTTACATGTATACTCAGGACAAACACCAAGATTACAAGGAAGGGGAAATGAGGAGAAGTTAAGATGTGGAATGCACTACCTGAAAGGGTGGTGGAATCAGATTTTATAGGAAGTTTTAAAAGGCAATTGGACATGTACTTGAAGAGGATTAATTTGCAGGGTTAGGGGGGAAAAGCTGGGGCTGTGGGACTAATTGGATCGCTCTTTCAAAGAGCTGCCACAGGCATGACGGGCTGAATGGCCTCCTTCTGTGCTGTAAAAGTCTACGATTCTATGCTTTGCTGCAGAAGATATAAACATTGCAGTCGGGTGAATTCAACCCTCCTGATGGCTCCCTTCTTCATCTTCCTCCTTTGTGATTATGATCTCACTTCTTTCATACTATTTCTAAGCAATGCTAATCCATAGCCTTTTGCATACATAACTCTTCACCCACTTTCAGTACCATCCCATATCAAAATATCCTAGGTCTGTATGTTGGTGTATTAAATGTATATTAAATGTTGGTGTTCAGAGAGGTTTAGGTGCCCTCGTACAGGAAACACAGAGGGGGAAAATTTGGGTCGCGCCCCCTTTGGGGCGCTAACTTCGCCGGGGCGCTACTTTTAGCGCCCCGAAAAAGTATGCACCCCCATGGCCAAAATTGGATGGTCACGCCCCAAGCAGGAGGCGGGGTGCTACTGGAAGCGCTCCCCCTCCCTCTTGGGGCGCTCCAGCTCAATACCGCGGCGCTACATGCCGCAGCGCCACGCGCGCCAGCACATCATGCCACGGTACTGCAGGCCTCCCTCCGTTTATTAAAGGGGAGGGGCCTTTGCGCAGCGCGAACCGGGGCCCAGCTGGGCCACCAGGAAACGGGGTGCTGGTATAAGAGCCCTACGTCAGGGGGCGCGATTCAAATTTGTGGTCAGGGCGCGAGCTGGGCGTTGCGCACAGCGATGACGTTATCGTCGGCGACGCAGCACCACGGGGCGCTACCGGCTACCACCGTCGCACCACTGAGTGCTACCGGCTACCGCCGCCGCTAACCTCCCGCTGAATTTCGCAGGAGATGGCATGTTGGCCTTTATTGCAAGGGGGTTGGAGTATAAGAGTAAGGAAGTCTTGCTACAATTGTACAGGGCTTTGGTGAGACCACAGCTGGGGTACTGTGCACAGTTTTGGTCTCCTTATCTATGGAAGGATATACTTGCCTTGGAGGCGGTGCAACGAAGTTTCACTAGATTGATCCCTGGGATGAGAGGGCTGTCCTATGATGAGAGATTGTGTAGAATGGGCCTATACTCTCTGGAGTTTAGAATAATGAGAGGCGATCTCATTGAAACATACAAGATTCTGAGGGGGATTGGCAGGGTAGATGCTGAGAGGTTGTTTCCCCTGGCTGGAGAATCTAGAACTAGGGGGCACTGTCTCAGGATAAGGGGTCGGCCATTTAGGACTGAGATGAGGAGGAATTTCTTCACTCGGAGGGTTGTGAAACTTTGGAATTCTGTACCCCAAAGGGCTGTGGATGCTGAGTCATTGAGTATATTCAAGGCTGAGATCGATAGATTTTTGGACTCTAGGGGGAGCAAGGGATATGGGGAGAGGGCAGGAAAGTGAGGTTGAGGTTGAAGATCAGTCATGGTCTTATTGAATGGCGGAGCAGGCTCGAGGGGCCGTATGGCTGACTCCTGCTCCTAATTCTTATGTTTTTATGTTCTTATGTTCCCAAAGTTGCACACGAAACGCTAATGTTTGGGTCAGAAAGGCCTCAGAATAGAACTGAGTCTCCAGTTGGGGGTGATGAGGTGAATGTATATGTAGACATGTTTCAGCTGCCCTTTGAGACTGCTGTAATAACCTTTGGTACAGATACACTGTCAGTCTTTCAATTTTAGGGTTTTTAAACTGGAGAAATAATCTCAGAAAATAGAATATCAGTAATTATTTTGTGTAAAATGGTTCCTTTACTATTTCTCAATCTTAATCTGCAGCACCGAGGATAGGAAAATACAGTAAGGAGTAGAGAATTGAGAAACTGGGACTATTTCCATTAGAGCAGAGGAGGCGAGGAGAAGATTTAATAGATGTTTTTAAAATTACAAAGGTTTTTTTTGAAAGGATGAATAGGGAAAAAACGATTTCCTCTGCTTGGGGAGTCAGTGATGAGGGGTCGTCAATTTAAAATTGTTACTAAGAGTGAGCAACAGATTAGGAGAAATTTCTTCACTCTGAGGGTTGGTGATGCACGGAATGCTTTGTCACGTGGAGTGGCTGAGGCAGAGACCAACACATCTATTAAAGGAAAATCGGATAAATATTTGAAGCATACAGGGAGAGAGCAGGTGAGTAAGATTAGTTTTAGATTGCTCTAACAAAGAGTAGGCACAGACTGGATGGCCCAAATGGCCTCCCTCTGTGCTGTAGACCCACTATAGTTCTACGGCTGTGGTTCTCGTTCCAATGGGTTGATCTGACCTGTGGCACAGGAAACCATTTTTCACCATAATGCAGAATTACTGTCCATACTCAATGTTGCTGAGCCTATTTTCATGAATGCAGTGCGCTCTTATTATTTTCTCCTGCCATTCTCTCTCCTCCGCACAGGCTGTGGTCGACATTATTCATGAGTGAATGCTGGCAGTCTATCCAACTGTCCGGGGCATTATTGCTGAGTCCAGACCTGTCCTCACTTAGCAACCACACACACACACACACACACACACACTCCAGTGGAGTTATCGAGTGGCAATCAAGAGCAGATATCGTGCCCAGTTTCCCTTTCCCAAACCCAGGGGCCACTGCAGCTAATGTTAGTACCCCTACTGTCACCCTGACTGAGATCAGCTAGTACAGCACAAACCAAGGCTCAAACCTAGCATCTTATCGAGCCTGCATCACTCAGGGATGGAGACTTTATCTCTGTTCCCTTCAGTACACAAATGAAGAGAATTAGATGCAAATAGATTTGAACTTTAGTGCCCTCTTATTCACCGTACATGGAATGTGCAGCCAGCACTTGAAAATCTAAGATGACATTCCTTGCACTTATAACCCTTAATGTTTTGAAGAGGAAGCACAGGGTGTACTTTCCTATATTTTCCTGTTTAGACAGTCTGTTCTGAGTGGGAAGTTGACTCAGTATACAAGCAGAGCTGGCCGACATCCATAAGATTTTACTTTAAGGTGATTGATAGTGAGCAGTCGCATTGATCAGTAATTGATTGGTGTAGCTGTTGCATATTTTCTGCTTTGCAATAATTACACATAGCCTGATCTCAGTGGACTCCTGTCACTATCACTAGACCAAGACTCTGGGGAGGAAAAATTCAGTACCTTAGCGCCTCCCGTTAGCGTCAGCAGATGTGGCTAACGGGGCGCTAGAGCGGTATCGTCGGGGCGAGGCGAATCCAGCACCGCACGCCAAATCCCGCCCCCCCCCCCTGCAGCGCCGCCATTAACCGTTATCGCCGGGAGCCTCAACGCCAGGTGGAGCATGACGTCAGTGAGTGTGCAACGCTCACTGGCCGCCCGATCTGCGAAATTGATTGTCGCCACCTATCTTAGTGCCTGGAGGAAACAATGACAAGGAGAGCTGGTGTGAAGCAACAGGAAGCCGGCTCTAGGGACGATATTTAAAGGGATCATCAGTAATGAGTCGCAGCTGTAGGTTAGTGGAGTTTCAGTGCTTTCTTGTCAGTTTCACATAGTACAACAGTCTCATTCCGTCATTTCAATGTTATTTAGTATCAGGAGTGTTGTGGCAACTAAAAAGAAGCTATATTTATTCTTAAAAAATCAAACTGCTACACTTGGTAACATTAATGGGGTCTGTACTGGCAGTAGACCTCGCCCTCCAAGATCTATGGTGGAGGGAGCAGAGGCAGCGAGAAAGACTGGAACATGTGGTCAGAGGGAGGAGGAGGGCCAACAGGGCTCTCAACAGGAGGCCTTACCCTCCGATGGTATTCCGAGAGCACTTCTCCTACCTCCAATTAAGCAAGGAGCAGTGTATTAGAAGGCTCTGCTTCACCAAGGAGGTGGTCACAGAACTCTGTCACCTCCTGCAACCAGACCTCCAGCCTCAGATGAAGGCGACCACAGCTCTCTCAGTGGCAGTCAAGGTTACCGTCACCCTCAATTTCTTCACCAGCGGATCCTTCTAGTCTGCAACAGGAGACATAGCTAACATCTTGCATTTTGCTGTCCATCGCTGCATCCGGGAGGTCACAGAGCCTCTCTACAGTAGGAGAAGGGACTACGTTTCCTTCCCCATCACCAGAGAGAAGCAGGACGAGAGTGCATGTGGCTTTGCCAGGATAGTGGGATTCTCCATGGTGCAGGGCACCATTGACTGCACCCACGTGGCTTTGTGGGCACCTCATAACAATCCTGAGATCTTCTGTAACCGCAAAGGCTACCAGTCACTTAATGTGCAGTTGGTGTTCGACCACAGACAGCGAATCCTCAATGTCAATGCCTGGTATCCTGGCAGCAGCCACGATGCCTTCATCCTGCGCCAGACCAGTGTGCCAGCACTCTTCCAGCCACCATGTCAAGCTCACGGCTGGCTGGTCGGAGACCAGGGCTATCCATTCTCCACCTGGTTCATGACTCCCCTCCACAACCCCAACACTTGTGCCCAGCACTTATGTATAATGAGAGCCATGCTGCCACCAGGAACATCATCGAGCTGACCATTGGGGTGCTCAAGCAATGTTTCCGCTGCCTTGACCGCTCGGGAGGAGCCCTCCAGTACTCAGCTGAGAGGGTCTCCCATTTCGTGGTGGTCTGCTGCATGTTCCACAACTTGGTCATCATGAGGGCCCAGCCCTTGTCACCAGGGATTGTGGGACCACCTCAGGAGGAGGAGGAGGACGAGGAGGAAGAGGATGATGATGAGGAGGAGGAACAGGAGCGAGGGAGGAGGCAGCCACTCAATTGGCCTTCTGGAAGGGCGGTCCGTGACCGCCTCATCAGATTGCGGTTCGAATGAATTAAACCCCAGATCCTCGTTGCTCACCACATTCCCATCAATCCATCCCTGTCGCAGGTCATATAACAGTGCAAAGCTGAAATGAGACACACCGCAAAAGAATCCAAACTGAATTAATAAATTTATCAATAATCAGTGAACGCATATTTACAACAAAAATATTAACTATTCACCCTTGTGCAATTCCTTAGTGCCTCTCGTTACTGTGCCTTTGTCTACTCTAGCGCTCCTACAAAGTGTTGACCCAGTGGCTGCAGCAGGGCTGGTGGAAGGCTGCTGAGTGTCCATGCGGCAGACTTCAGATGGCCTTGCAGGACACCCTCAACTAGCTCTGGGCCTGGAAGGCCCAGCTGTAGACTGCACCAACTCAGCATGGGCGACAGCAGTCTGGGCAATGGCAGAGTGGCAATGGTGGGAGCAGGAATGCTGTCCTCCTGAGAGAGCCATGATGTGGAGATGCCGGTGTTGGACTGGGGTGGACAAATGTGAGAAGTCGCACAACACCAGGTTATAGTCCAACAGTTTTATTTGAAATCACAAGCTTTCGGAGCACTGCTTCACCTGACGAAGGAGCAGCGCTCCGAAAGCTTGTGATTTCAAATAAAACTGTTGGACTATAACCTGGTGTTGTGCGACTTCTCACTCCTGAGAGAGGACAGCAGGTTCCTGCTACACTGACCCACTGCCACTCCCCCAGGGCAGCACCGTCGCATCCCTAGCAATCTGTTGGAGCACAGATTTCTGGCCTGCTGCAACACCTTAAAAGCCCTGGTTGACGGTGGTAGACCCAGCCACGATGGCAGCAGACAGAGCTTGCGTGGCATCAAGCTGAGACTGCATGAGAGCAGTCTGAGATTGGATGCCACCAAGCAAAGACTGCATTGCAGCACGAAGACGTTGCGTCACTTCCTCCTGTGCTGCAATGTAAGCTGCCAGATCGCCCATCACATGTGGCATCAGGTTTGGGTCACCACGGTCTCTCTGGGAGTCTATCATCCTTTGCAGAATGGAAATGATGGGCTCCATTGTGTGGGCAGAGCCTTGTGAAACGTTGGAGGCGGACTCCTCTACGCTCCTTATCATTGCCGAGAGGCTCTCGGGCACCCTTGCCATTGCACCTATCATCTCCGTGTGCATGCCCATCACCCTTCTTCTAAATGCCTCCCCATTGAGGTTCTCATCTGAGACCTGTGCAGCAGAACTTGCCCTCCGGGGAGCTGGCCCCCGAGCTACCCTTTTCCCCTGGCCTTGCTGCAGCCCACTTGTCCCTGGTGTCCACCTCGGCCGATGGATAGGGACGGGATGTTGATGCTACAATACGATTGTCAGCTGTGGCTCAGTGGGTAGCACTCTCGCCTCTGAGTCAGAAGGTTGTGGGTTTGAGTCCCACTCTGGAGACTTGAGCACAAGAAATCTAGGCTGACACTCCAGAGCAGTGCTGAGGGAGTGCTGTACTGTTGGAGGTGACGTCTTTCGGAGGAGATGTTAAACCGAGGCCCCGTCTGCCCTCTCAGATGGACGTAAAAGATCCCATGGCACAATTTTGAAGAAGAGCAGGGGAGTTCTCCCCGGTGTCCTGGCCAATATTTATCCCTCAACCAACATCACTAAAACAGATTATCACATTGCTGTTTGTGGGAGTTTGCTGTGTGGAAATTGTCTGCCACGTTTCCCACATTACAACAGTAACTACACTTAAAGTACTTCATTGGCTGTAAAACGCTTTGGGACATCCTGAGCCGTGAAAGGCGCTATAGAAATGCACGTCTTTCTTTCTTTATATGCTGTGCCAATGCGCACCCTTCCTTTGCGCAATCCATGTTGAAAGACCCTTTGAACAAAAACCAGCTGACTGCAGTGATATGCTGCCCCTCACACAAAGAAAACAGTTCGTACTTAAATACAAAGGCAAGAAATGTCCAGCAGGTCAGTCGGCGTCTGAAAGAGATGAGTTAATCATTTGGGTTGGAGCCTTCTTCAGAACTGCTGTACATTCTGGAATTTTCACTTTTATTTCCAATGTCCGGCACATATGGTTTTCATTTTTAATTTTACTACTGAACTTGCATTAGACCACTTCACCTGTGACTGTGCAAAGGCTGGGCCTTGCAAGATTTCACAGTATTTATTTCAGAAAATCAGTACATCGATTAGTTCATAGTCATAACAGCACAGAAGGAGGCCATTCGGCCGATCGAGTCCGTGCCAGCTCTCTGTAGAGCAATCCAGTCAGTCCCATTCCCCCACTCTATCCCCGTAGCCCTGCAAGTTTATTTCCCTCAAGTGCCTATCCAGTCTCCCCTTGAAAACACTGAATGTCTCCGCTTCCACCACTTCCATCGGCAGCGAATTCCAGGTCCTCACCACTCGCTGCGTAAAAAAGTTTTTCCTCACAACCCCCTGTATCTCTTGCCCAAAACCTTAAGTATGTATCCCCTAGTCCTTGTACCATCAACTAGTGGGAACAGCCTTTCCCCGTCTAGCCTATCCAAACCCGTCATAATCTTGTACACCTCGATCAAATCATCCCTCAACCTCCTTTGCTCTAGTGAAAACAAATCCAGCTTCTCCAACCTGTCCTTGTAGCTAAGATCCCCCATCCTCGGAACCATTCTGGTAAATCTCCTCTGCACCCTCTCAAGGGCCTTCACATCATTCCTAAAGTGTGGTGACCAGAACTGGATGCAATACTCCAGTTGTGGCCTAACCAGCGCTTTATAAAGATTCAGCATAACTTCTCTACTTTTGTACTCAATACCTCTATTTATGAAACCCAAGATCCCATATACTTTGCTAACCACTCTCTCAATATGTCCTGCCACCTTCAGGGACCTATGCACATTAACTCTCAGGTCCCTCTGTCCCTGCACACTCTTTAAAACTGTGCCATTAAGTGTATATTGCCTCTCATGATGTTGTCATGAATATATTCCACAAACAAGACAGATATATATGACAAAAGCGAAATACCTCGGATGCTGCAAAGCTGAAATAGAAACAGAAAATGCTGGGAACGTTCAGCTGGTCAGGCAGCATCTGTGGAGAGAGAAACGTAAAGCTAACATTTCAGGTCGATGACCTTTCATCAAACGTTAACTCTGTTTCTCTCTCCACAGCTGCTGCCTGACCTGCTGAGTGTCCCCAGATGTATATGACGTCGGTCAGAAGGTTGGCTTTCAGCTTGCTTGCTTTCAAAGGATTAATGTTTCTTGGCTTAATGAACAATCGTTGAAAGCCAACTATTCAGGCAGTGAAAAAATAAATAATATGTATGCGAGATGCCAAAAGCTACAAGGCGTAGCAGATTAAAATCCAGAAATTATTTAAGAAGCTGGGAGGAAGCAGAATAGCACCAAAAATACTGAAACAGTTGTGGAATCACTCAGGCTTAAAATAAAACCTGGTGCTCTTTTTGAAGTTTAAGATTGATAAGAGTCAGAAGTCCAGCAAACAATTAAGATTAAGAATGTTTATTTGTGTTTATTCCTCTATATCCAGCCAGCTTGGACAAGTCTGCACGTACAAAACTGTATCTCTGAGAATCAGATAGTAACACTAATGGTTTGAAGGTCATGCCCATTTATTGGCACTACAATCATAACAGTAATAAGGACCTATTTTAAAAAAAACTAATCATAATGGAATAAATCTGTTTCTATTTTTGTTGAATTCTGTATTTACCTGAACTATCAAGGTTGGACTCTGCAGTGTTAACTTACCAATTGTGGATTCAGATCCCATTCCAGTACTAGTAGCCTAGATGCCTTTCAGTGGAAGCTAGATAAGTACATGAGGGAGAAAGGAATAGAAGACATGCAGATAGGGTGAGATGGAGTAGGGTGGAGCATAAACACCGGCACGGACCAGTTGGGCCGAATAGCTTGTTTCTGTGCTGTAGATTTTATGTAATGCAATCTAAGCTAACACTCGAGTGCAGTCCTGAGGGGGTGCTACATTGTTGGAGGTGCCATTCTTCAGTTGAGATGGTAAACCATGGTATAATCTGTCTGTCCCTATGGTTTAGGTAGCTGCTGAAGATCCCATGGCACGATTGGAAGAGAAGGGAATTATCTTTGCCAATATTCTTCCCTTAACTAACACCAAAAGCAGCGAAACTGTCCTGTCACCCAATTGCTGTTTGTGGATTAATGCTGTTTTTGCCTAAAGCAAGTGTTGTTTCTGAGATGTGATCAGTAGTTCTACAAATGTGAGCATTGCCTTCTTTTACTAAATTTATGGTAATCGATAGAACCCTTATGAAGCATTAGATAGTTGGGGTTAGGGTTAAGCTCTTACTTTCCTCCAGAAAATTCAGTAGAAAAATCATTGCAAGTCCTGAATTTCATCCCAGTTATTCACAAGTTTGAAAGCACATGATCGCTCTCCGACGAGTGTTTGAGACATGCTTGACCCCTGAAACAGTCGGAAAGCATCGTCACCATTGTTGGAAAGCAAAAAACTTCAATTGTTTGTGTGGGTGACGTTGAGCACTAAATATACTTGTAAAAACTTATTCTTTGAGGCACAGATGATGTCATTCACTGTATCTTGACCCAAAGAAGCTTCGGATGGACTTCTGCCACAGACTACTTTAATTGCTCTTGGATTCCTTTGATCCTTATGTGTATACAACTACAACACTCCCAGGACAGATGAAAACATCTCAACTGGAACATCTCCAACTCATAAGTATCGGTCATTAACTTAGCCATTATTTTGGTCGTCAATATGCGTACGTTCTGAATTGCTGCCTGATTGTTCTTAACCAAATGCTGTTGGCTTCCTCCAGTCACAATAACCTGCCACACTCCAGATTTTACTTGGCGCCAACACTGTTTAATTTGGCTCCTAAAATGTTCCATATTTGTGCCACGTACTCCCAAGGTAACATTATTAACCTTGAGGGCAGCTCACTAATGCAAGTCACAAAATGTTGAGGATGTACCTCTCAACTAAAGTCCTAATAACTGAGGAATAATGATCGTAAAACTATAAATAAATTAGAAGGTCGAGCTAAACATAAGTAATGAAAATCCTTCTCATCCCAACACAGTGCAGTCATTTAGGAAACAGCTAGATTCTGTAATGGGGAGATGGGAGGATTGGTATTCTCGAAGGATGAGCTCAAATGGACTGAAGGGCCTTCTTCATCTGAATCTATCCTGCGAAGTGTAATCATGGTGTCAGAGAGGGCCGGTTTGATATAGGGAACAGCTTTTCTCAATAATGCCATTTTCCCCAAAAGTTTTTGTGTAAACATAAAATCAAAGCAACAGAACGGAAAGTAGAGGAAGAAATCTTCCTTCTTACGGTTGATATGGTCAATCCTTCTGGCCAGGATAACTTCAGATGGCTGATTGAACTGGGAATTCCGAATAAGCTTAACAACAATCGGAAAACCCTTGGAAAACGTTAATGAGGAAATCCTGGAGCCAACAGAATAGAAGGGCTGAGTTAACTCCGACTCTTTAAAAGGCAGTCAGCTGTGTTTGATCTCCAAGGGAAGCAATACAGAACTCGATGACAGGCAGCCCCAAAAATGACCTTTGACTGGCTGAAAGCCATTTTGAAACCCACACTATCTGGAGCTTGGTGCAGCATCAGAACTACAACTGTGAAGTCAAGAGATTCAAAGACGTTGACAAAAGCTAAATGTGCTTAAAAAATGTTTTAATTAAAAAGGAAGAAACAAAAACACACATGGGTAATATCATTGCCATAATTAAGTCAAATGTGCAGGCTAAGCATGATATAAAACACGGCTCTTTGGCCCACTGAGTCCATTTTTTTAGAATAGACCAAATACAATTTCTACTGTTACGGATTCTAATTTATTTAATCTGTCATTGGAGACAAATAATCTGCCTGAAGTGCCAATTCTCCATAACCTCAAAAGCTTATCAAGCAAGAGCTCCAGATTCAGAATGTAACATTATTTTATTCATTCCTAACCAGTTATATTCCACAGACAGTATTGCTATAGAGCTGCAATGGTCTGTAGAGTATTTGACTGCCTCGCTCAATATTTATCCCTATCATGCCCAATATTTTTCATAATCAGATCAGCATTTAGCTCCCAATTAAATAAAAAGACTAGTTGACAATTATGAACTACACATTGGTCAAACTGCATTTCACATATCTGTCGCTCTGTGGGGAAAAAAATATTCTTTGAATCTTGGTGCTTCCTTGGATAATATTGAATACAGAGGTATGTATTTGTCAGGGCTTTTAGCACACCACAGAAAATCAGGGTCCAGTCTAGGGACATACTTAAAGAACGGCCACTTGAGCCAGGGACTGAAAGGGGCCTGTGGAATTATACCCTATTAAGAGTCGGCGCCTTCAGGAGAGGAGAAAGAAAAAGAGGAGCAAACGGGCCGTAGAAGCTTCCAAGAAACAAATGCACACTGCATCATCTTATGCCAGAACACTCTGTGGTGTGCTAAAATTCTAAGAAGCACTAATTGAGCAATTTAAAGACTGACTGCTGTATCGTTACTCAAACGGGGGAGAAATTCGGTCGCGCCCCCTTTGGGGCGCTACTTTTGGCGCCCCGAAAAAGTTAGCGCCCCTGCACAGTAAATTGAGTGGTAGCGCCCCAAGCAGGAGGCGGGGCACTACTGGAAGCGCTCCACCTCCTTCCTGGAGTGCTACAACTGAATATCGCGGCGTTACGTGCAACAGCGCCACGTGCGTCGGCATGTAGCGCCGCGGCATTGCAGGCCTCCCTCCCCTGATTAAAGGGGAGGGGCCTAGCGCTGCGCGCACCGGGGCCCTGCTGGACCACCGGGGACCGGGGTACCGGGAAAGCAGCCCGGCACTCAAGAGGAGCGCCGGGCTGAGCGATCGCGGCCGGCACCCCGAATAAAAAAGGGGAAAGGGGGCAGGTGCTGGCCGTCAGCCAAAAAAAAAATGGCCGCCCGACACCTGCCCTTTAACTTGTGCCGCCACGGCTGCAAAAACGCCCCCTGACCCTGTCGGACATATCGTCCGGCGATAGGTCAGAGGGCGCTACCGATGTTTGCGGCTGGGGCGCGAGCGGGGCGTTGCGCACGACGATGACATCATCGCCGGCGGTACAGCGTCGCGGGGCGCTACCGGCTACCGGCTACCGCTTACCTCCCGCTGAATTTCGCGGGAGGCGTTAGCGGCATTGCGCCCCGGGCGCTAACGGGAGGCACAAAGCAACCCAATTTTTCCCCCGAAATGCCTTAAGTTCACATGTACAGTTGTGCTGTGGATAGATTTTTTTTCAAGATGCGTTTCAGCACTATTATTTTCTACAAAGTAGCATCTCCTGGTGCTCTTATTCATAACATTTTCTTAAGTGAACTCTCCTGTTATAACTGGGAACCAGGCGAGTGAAGTGCTGCTTTCAAATTGGCAGTTCTGATCTCACACAATTGTATCAGTGCAGTGTTCAACACACCAACATCCCATTTTCATCTTTTAAAATTTTTACCTTGAGAAATCAAATATAAAAAAGCGCCAGTATTTTAAGGCTGCGTTATGCATGTGTACAATTGTCTGGGTGAAGTTGACAGAAAAATATTTGTTGCAGGAGACGAACTATTTAATTTTATTTAAGAGATTGCATCCCTCTATTGTCTGTTGCCAGTGTGTACATCCTTGAAATGCGCTTGTTTCAGGAATCTGGGATTTTATTCTGCTTTCTCTCTCTCTCTCTCTCTCTACCTTTGGAACAGCGGCAGTGTAAAGTGCTGGGCTACTTTACGTTTGTGAAGATGCAGACCCTTGATTTATGTTTACACTGTTAATCTGTTGAGAACTGCGATGGCATTCTAGCACAAAATGAATAAATCATTGCAAGTTCGGAATCATTTATAAATTATTCATGCTACACTAGTAACCCTTTTACCTTGCTGAATAAATGGCACGGTGCACAGTTGACACAATCCTCCGTTCCACCCCCTCCTGTTGCTGTACTGGCAACATTTGTGTTTGTGGCTCTTCCCAATCCCTGTTAATTATTTGCCCTTGGGGTGGCATGGTAATGCCACAAGGTGGTTATCCAACATGGAGTGCTATGGAGTGAAAAGATGCCAGTGTCCACCCATGACCTACCTCTCTGGCTAGGAGTACTTCCTCTCCTAGATATCCTCCCTTCTCACTTCCCTTAGTCTTTGCAACAAATGATTCCTTATCCCCGGTGGTTTCAATTGCCATCTCAACTCCCGTAGCACCTCGCCTCAAACTTCACCTCCCTTCTGTTCCCTCTCAGTGTCACCCCTCATATAAACTCCCCTTCCCATACTCTTGGCCATGTCATTCCTCTGTACAACCTATATCTTTGTTACCTGAAGTTAGTGGGGCACAAACTCCAACATACCTGTCGCACAACTGGCCAAGTCATCAATCGTCAGATCTGGCATGATTACATCAAGCATTACCATACTTTGCCCTCTTAAACTAAAATTGCTCACTGGTCCATGATCATCCAGAAGAGCAAGGACAACACAAGACTCCCCTGTTCCATGACAACTGCGTCCTTAAACTCCTGTTGCCTGGCCCCTCCACTCTCACCTCAAATACCAAATATAAGCACTCATGAATTTCTTCATCTCCAAGGTCAAGGCCATCTTTGCAGCTGCCTTTACTGTTTCCTCTCCTTGCTCTTATCCTCAATCCTCAACCGCCACCCACTCTGGCCCTGAAACCCTGTCTTTCTGCAGCTCCTCCCCCTTCTCATCCCTACCCTCTCCAAGCTCATCTTGTCTATGAGACCCGCCTCCTGTTCCTTTGATTCCCTTCCCAGTCAATTCCTGACCACTTACCTCCCGTTCCTGGGCCCCGTACTAGCTGACATTGTCAACGGTACTCTTTCCTTATGCACTATCTCTCTCTCCTTAAGAACTAACATCATCACCTCTCCTGTTCAAAAAACCCACCGATAATCCAACCATCCTCTCCGACTGTCATCCTATCTCGAGCCACCCTTTCCTATTTAAGGTTGTCAGAGATGCCATCATCTCCCAGCTCTATGCCTATCCCTCAATAAATTCCCTGTTCGAATCCATCCAGCGTGGCTTATGCTCTTCTCGTAGCACCAAAACAGCCCTAGCCAAAGTCATGGATGACATCCTCCTCAACTATGCCAACTTCTTGCAACACTGCTCCTCTGTCATCCAGCTCCATGGGACTACCTTTATGTGATTCCATTCCCAACGATCGAAAAGTAGCCAGTGTAATTCCAGCAAATGCTTATTTTCCTTCCCCTGCACTGTCACCTCCGAAGTCCACAAAGGATCTATCCATGGCCTGCTCCTCTTCCATATCTACATGCTGCCCCATGGCGACATCATCCGCAGACATGGGTCCAGTTTTCATATGAATGCTGCTGACACCCAGTTCTACCTCTTCCCCCATGTTTCCCAACCCCTAGATTGCCTCCATAATATCCTCCAACTTAACATTGGGAAGAGAGAGCCATTTTCTTCAGCAGCCGCAAGAAACTCCGCTCCTTTGCTACTGACTCTATCCTCCTCCCCTATCTCAGGATGAACTAGACCGTTCACAATCCTGTCTGACCCTGAGCTGAGCTTCAACCCCACAACCTATCAATCACCAAGACTGCTTACTTGCAGCATCATATATTTGCTTGCCTCTGTCCCTTCTCAGTCCTTCTACCATTGAAAACTTTATCCAACCTATTGTCACCTCCAGACTTGACTGCTCTAATACTCTTCTTATAGGCCTCCCATTGTCCACCCTCCAGAAACTCCAACTTGTTCAAATCTCTGACGCACGTATCCCATTTTGCATTAAGTCCTACTCACCCAGTAACCCTGTCCTGGTTGATCTATTTTGGTCCCTCTTCCCCCAACACATTTAAATGTAAAATCCTTGGGGGAAAAATTCGGTTGGTTAGTGCTGGGAACTTAGCGCCCGAGCGTGGCGATTTTAGTGCCACTCGCGAAATTGACCAGTTGTTTTGCGGCGGTGCTAAACACTACCGCCACGATCTCCTGCGCCCGCAGATCATGACATCAGTCAAGCATGCAACGCCCCGGTAGCGCCCCAGACCGGATATTGAGTCGCGCCCCCTGCCTTAGCGCCTGCCGCTAGGAACGACAGGTAGAAGATAATGTTTTCAAGTCGGGAAGGGGCTGGGGGTGCGCTATTTAAAGGCAGGCGCTTCCTGCCTTTTCTTATCGGCAAAAGTTTTGGTTTTAACGCTGTCCTAAGGAGTTTTGGTCCTCAGCACCACTTTTGAGGTTCCTAAGCGCCGAGCTCTTTCCCTGGGCCTATCCATTAGTGCTTCCAACACAATTGCTTTTGAGGTCTCTCCAGGCCGAGATTCAAGGCTGCGATGAGCAGGGAGTGGCTGGCCAGCAAGATGGCCCCTCCCCTTTAAGAACTGGACAGCGCCAGTCTGTCTGGCTTCCATGGCAACTGACCGCCTGAGCTTCGGTAGCGTTCTGAGGTAGCGCCTCGCTCCCTGACGTTTGCGCCTTAAGAGAGGTGTGTAGCGCCTGAATTAGCGTTCAAATCATCTCCAGGGGCGATAGAGGCAAATTTTGCAGTCGGAGGTGATAATTAGCGCCGGGCGCGAAACTTTGCGCCGGCCGATATTAGCGCCCCAAAATGGGCGATACCAAATTTATCCCCCTTATCTTTAAATCTCTCCATGGCCTTGCCCCACAGTTGCTCTGCAATCTCCTCCAACTCTGTATCCTCTTCAAATTTTTCTGACTCTAGCCTTCTGTGCATCCCCTTTCCTTTACCATTGCTGGCAAAGCCTTCAGCCCCTTAGTACTACTCTCTGGAAATCCCTCCCTAACATTTTCTACCTCTCCACTTTTCTCTCTATCTTTAAATATCTCCTCAAAACCCATCTCTTCAACCAAGTTTATGACACCCTTCCTAACCTTTCCCTTCCAGGAATGACATCCATTTTGTTGCATCTATTTGTGAACAGACTATATAAATGCAAGTCTTTCTTTCTTCTTCTTTCTTTCTTTCAGCCTTGGGACATCTCTTTATGTTAAAGGCGCCGTATAAATGCACGCTGTTGTTGAGCAAACAAAGAAAGTCATTAAGTCTGCAGTAAAGAAAAAAAAGACTTGCATTTCTATAGCGCCTTTCACGACCACCGGACGTCTCAAAGCGCTTTACAACCAATGAAGTACTTTTTGAAGAGTAGTCACTGTTGTAATGTAGGAATGTAGGTACAATTGCATCTTTTGCTACTGATCAAAAGTACAATACATGGGCACTAAGATGAGGAACTAGTGTGGGGAGGGAGAGGGAGAATAAAGTGGGGTAGAGAGAACAGAGGAGAGACACAAATGAAGGGTGACAACATAGAAAGAAAAAAGGTACGAAAGACTTGCAATTATATTCCACAACCTCAGGACATCCCAAAGCACTTGACAGCCTATAAAGTACTTTTGAAGTGTAGTCGCTGTTGTAATGTAGGAAACCACACAGCCAATATGCGCACAGCAAGCTCCCACCAACAAAAATGTGATAATGACTCCCTCAGTACTACACTGGGCGTGTAAGCCTAGGTTTTGTGTTCAATTATTACTCAAATGAGGGTTTTTATATTTGCTGTTGAACTCAGCCTGTTTTGGGTCAGGCAACATCATCAGTAGAGAAAAGCTCATGCATATAAATATAGCGTTCTTTATAGCTTTGACATAGTTGTCCCTTCGTCTCCCTCTTCAGATATAGAGGCCCATCATTCTAACCCTAGGTATCGCTGATTGTTCTTTCATTAATAGAGAAATCATATAAACCCTTTTGCTGCAACATGTCAGTCACAGTAACAGCTTCTGATATACCAAAGATATAAGAACACGTTATTTACAACTTCTTAATTAACAGTGAAGCGGTGTAAAACCTATTTGCTACAGCTCCTCGCTGTAACAGCCTCTGACATACCAGGCATATAAAGCCATATATTATTTATGGCATTTTAATTAATAGAGAAACCATATAAAACTCATTCTGTATGGCATGCCCCTCACAGTAACAGTCTCACACGCACCAAGGATACAAGACAAGCCATTGTTTATGGCTCCATCATTAATGGAGAAGGAGCATAAACTCTTCTCTCCGTGGTATATCCCTCACTGTAACAGTCTCTGATATACCAAGGATACAATGCTAGTCATTGTTTATGAGCCCCTTCATTAATAGACAAGAAATATAAGCTTCCCAATGGCATGTCCCTCACTGATGTGTTTTTTTTATTGCTCCCACGGATGGGTCTGCTGTATTAAATTTACCTGCGCTGCTTTGACATGGGTTTTCAATGTTCCCCCGTGGCATCAGTGGACTATAACATGGAGGATGCCTGCAGCTAACAAGTATTAGGCAGGGGAGAGGTGGGGGGGGGGGGGGGGGGGGGGGGCGGTGGGGGAGAGAAGGTGGGGGGGAGATGGATCAACTGAGAATTTGGTTTAATACTAGCACACTGGAAATCAACTGATTTTACAAAGGTAAGTAAACCTCACTCTTTCAGTTCTAATGCTATTACGGTGGAGATTACAATTGACACAGTTGTCATACAAACATTTAATATCGTCATTGTGCTACTTTGGCATGCGGCGTTGACTGCCAGTCTGAGTCTGGTACAGCCACCAACTGCACCAAAGTAAGGTCAAAAAGACATTTTTTTTTTTTACTGAGTCTTCCAGGCCACCAGCACATTGCCTTCAGCAGCTGGGAGCCAGCATCACGAGCATGGTAATATCAAAGCAACTTTACACTGCATCTACAGATCATGCTGTATCTGTCCTGGATGTCAACGCTGATCCTAAAAAATAGGAACGTGGTCCATTCCCCCGCATTGGCATCAACAGACTTAACTCTGAAATGCACTGCCTGACATGGTAGTGGATGCAGATTCAATTATAACTTTCAAAAGGGAATTGGATAAATACTTGAAGGGGAAAAATTTGCAGGGGCTCTGGGGAAAGGGCAGGGGAGTGGGACAAACTGGATCACTCTTTCAAAGAGCCGGCACAGGCACGATGGGCCGAATGGCCTCCTTCTGTGCTGTATTCTTCTATCAACTCACCAGAATTCTGTGTCATTCTGCAGAAGAATCAGCTACAGCATGAAAACCGGGTGGGAGCGCTGCTCGAAAACAATTTTTTTTGAACACAATTGTAACGTAAATGATGTTATGGAGCAGTGAACCTATTCCCAAATGTCCAAAACAATGGGTGTGGGCGGAATTATTTTCCAGTCAGCTGAACACACTGACGATTATGTGAATTGCTGTGATTCAAGCTACAAAGCATGGAATGTTCTGGGGGAAGTTGAGATTGGCCAAGTCAGGACTTGCACGGAAATAAGATTTTATTTTTAAAGATGGGTGGAGTTTAATGAGTTGTCAACAGATGGGATTTGTTAATGAAATGAACAATCAGAATTTGTAATACCATGACAGATGGGGGAGAGTTGAATGGAATAACAGGTTGGAGTTTGTAATGAAATATTAACACGTTGCATTTTCATTCAAGGATGCCATGCTGAAGTTTATCGTGAAAAGCACAGCCATACACTGCCAGAAACTCACGTGCTTGGCTACCATCCAGGGAAGGCCTTGGCTCCCAGGAGAAGAGATTTTGAGGCCTCCTTACCAAGGGAACTGATACTACCAATATTTTTTTTAAATTACCTTCATCTTCAGGGTCTGGGTTGCTTCCTTGGCCTGGACCTACCTCGTGAGGCCTATTTGTGCCCTTCTGGTATGCCTCATCAGAATTGGCATACCAGCTTCTAAACATAAGGCAGGGCCCATTAGGGCCGAGGATAGTGTAGGGAGTCCCTGGACCCCACCCTCAGCCTCGCCCCCCCCCTCTCCATCAGTGGCCTCGTTTACAGCTACTGGAAACTCCTCTTCAAAAGGGATGGCGGGACCAGAGTTTCACACCATAAGTGCCAGTATCGCCGAGTAAATTTAGTTCTTAAAGGAAGGGATCTGTGATTTTGGTGGTGGAGGAAGTCCATCATAGAATAATCATTCATGGGCTCTGGGAGGGAGGAGTGGGCTTGATCGGCCGAATGGCCTCTTCCCGCTGCGGATTTGTGAGTCACTTCAAAGCCTAGTTTAGTTTTACATAAGAACTAGGAGTAGGCCACTTGAGCCTGCTCCGCCATTCAATAAGATCATGGCTGATCTTGGGCTCAAAGCCGTTTTAATTGGATAAGATTTCAAATTCTTTGACTCTATATTCCCCCTAATTTTCTCCCCTTGCCTCAGTCGCTTGCTTAATACTCCTGGTAATTCTATAACTTAGACATAAGAGCTGTCATATATATATATATTTTTTATTCATGGGCATCTCTAGCAAGGCCAGCTTTTATTGCCCTTGAGTGGCTTGCTAGGCCATTTCAGAGGGTAGTTAAGCAGTCAACCACATTGCTGTGGTTCTGGAGTTACATATAGGCCAGACTGGGTAAGGATGGCAGATTTCCTTCCCTAAAGGATATTAGTGAACACGATGGGTTTTTATGACAATCCAGTAATTTCACAGTCACCATTACTGACACTAGCTTTTTATTCCAGATTTATTTAATTAACTGAATTTAAATTCCCCAGCTGCCGTGAGTGGGATTTGAACACTTGTCACTGGATTATTAATCCAGGCCTCTAGGATTACTAGTCCAGTAACATTACCACTATGCTACCGTTCTCTATGTGCAGATTCTCCCTCACTACCCTTTCAACGACCCTGTCCCACCACGACTTTGTTAAGCACCACATTCCTAAGAAGAGTAAAGAAGAAATGAATGCTGTTCTTTTATTTTCTCCAAACAAACCACAGACAGCATGACAAAGAGAACAATCCCCTGGCAGTGTGTGTAAGGCTGCTGTTCAGTCTCACAATTTCTGCTTCACTTAAATATTGCCTCGTAACTCAATCCCAGACACCAGGCTGCAGAAGTTAGGAATGTTAACACTGGAGAGGAGAAAGCATAAGACTTATAGAAGCATTCACGATCCTATAGGGTATTGATGAGATAAATTTCAATGGGGGTAATCTAAACGTTCACTGGTGATATAAAACGGCAATATTGGATCAGCCGCCTATTAGACATGTCCGCAGCTGATCTGATATCACCTGTTTTACACCATTGCCAAATGTTAAAATTTATCCCTACTCTGTTTAACACACTCACAGTTTCTACAACAAGAGAGCACACCAGCAAACTTAGAAGAAAGAGTGTGGAAAGAGGTTTCGATTGCGCTCCTTTACTGCAGAGGGTGGTGACTGCATGGAATAGACTGACAAAGGATGCAGTGGGTGATAATTGTGTCAGCAAATTCAAGAGAGAGTTGAATAAATCGCTGGAGAAAAATTGCACAAAGGGGTACATGAGGTGTCAGCAGGACTGAAATGACTTTACCCATGTCAGCTGTGGCTCAGTTGGGCAGCCCTCTCGCATCTGAGTCAGAAGGTTGTGGGTTCAAATCCCACTCCAGAGACTTGAACACAAAAAGCTAGACTGACACTCCAGTGCAGTGCTGAGGGAGTGCTGCACTGTCGGAGGTGCTGTCTTTTGGATGAGACGTTAAACCGAGGCCCATCTGCCCTCTCAGGTAGACGTAAAAGATCCCATGACACTATTTCGAAGAAGAGTAGGGGAGTTATCCCTGGTGTCCTAGGAAAATATTTATCCCTCAACCAACATAACAAAAACAGATTATCTGGTTGTTATCACACTGCTGTTTGTGGGACATTGCTGTGCGCAAATTGGCTGCCACATTACAACAGTGACTATACTTCATTGACTGTAAGGCGCTTTGAGACGTCTGGTGGTCGTGAAAGGCGCTATATAAATGCAAGTCTTTCTTTTCTATATGTTCCTAGTAAATTATTGTTTTTTTTTTAATGGAGAACCCTATGTGAAGGACCAAGACCTATAATACAGGACACGACCAAGGCGAATAAAGTAGCAGAGAAGGCAAAATAAATGAGAAGTGGTTAGGTGATCCCAAGTTTGGGCATTGAAAGCATGAGATTTTAGGAGGAAGGGAGTTAAGGAGTTTTGAGGTCCTGGGAAAAAGAACGATTTAGAGTAAGAAATGGTGCAATGTCTCTATATACATATACAAACTAATCATTTATTTACATCAATAGCCCTTTTGATATTAGATTTTCCTTGTAATTTGCAAAATGACTTAAATCTTAAAAGCCAAGATTTAGAGAACATCACAGAGCCACTGCACATTTAATTAGCTATACTCTGAATAAACTGAAGCTTGTTAACAGCACATTTATTATTATTATTATTCTGCATGAAAAATGCTGTCACAATCCTAGGGGGATTAATAACAGTTTCCATATAAGCAATTATAGGGTAATGAGATATCTTTCTGGTAGTCCTTTTACATTTATTAAACCTTAAGAGAGTGTAATCTTACAACCCAACTTATGACAGAAACGTATCATAACGACTTCAGCTTCATGAGCCATTGTTTTATTTTTATTCATGTTTAACGAACTCCCCTGGCGCTGAATGTAACAGGAGCAGCATTTTTTGCTTTTGTGCAGCCTTGTTCCCAACAGTACCTGGGTACATGCTCCCTTCAGTACATGAAGGAGAACAATGGTCGTATAACATGTGCCTGAAATCATTAATAACAAGGCACGAAATGGCCCTCTGCTCGACAGCTCCAATCACAGAGCAAATTGAAATTGTAGCTCTGGGGAACATGTGACCCAGTGTGTTAGAACACTGTCCTTTCACCTCTGGGTACTGTGTGTGCATCCGGTCCAGATAGACGGGATAAAGGTCACCTCTGAGTGTCAAGCTGCAAAGAATCTCAAGTGAAAGAGGTCTGGGCATCTCTAATCTAGCTCTCAGCAGACAGGAGCCCACAGCAGGTGTCCTTTGAATTATGTGCTAATTGGCATTAATTCATCAAATGTGTTCAGAAGGCAAATGAGGATATTAAATATTGGAAGAGAGAAATGTCAGCAGGGATACACTGTCTGAGGTGTCCAAGCTATTTGCCCTTGTAAGCTGCATAAGTGCATGGTGCCTCAGGGGCCACAATATATTTGCATATATCTCAAGTTGCTGAAACTAATAGATCTTGCTGTAGTAATTTAGGATATATCTGTCACTGAAGTAATAGCTAACAACCCTTTCCAAACCCAGAAAATTGAAACAGGACAAAACAGAGACTAGACAGAACAAGCAGAAATAGGACTGCATTGCCTGAGCTTCGGGGGGGGGGGGGGGGGGGGGGGGGGGGGGGGCGGGGGGGAGGTCCCCCATGTGCTGCAGTCTGGACACCATTGACTTTGGGGCATCTAGCATGGCAACCGCTTCATGCGATACCTGACCGAGAACTGTTTGACGCTCTCACTGAATGCTATGTAAAGTTCTTCTGCTACAGTGATGAGTACACGAACAGACACCAGGAAAAATTAGCCTTGTGCGATTAAATAACAGCAAGTGATACTCCTAGCAACCAGACCACTCAATTAAAAAAACTCCAGAGATAGATAGGTAAGATGAAGACATCACAGGCAACTGAAGAATGGTGCAAGTTATATAGATGACAATGATACGTCTTAGTCAAGAAAATAATCTTTAACCTTTGGTATTCCATGGATGAGCTATCTCCTTGGTACTGCTGTCACTGCAGATGAGATATTTCTACCTTGCAGTAGTGGTTCTCCGTTTGATGCCTTAAAACATATCAAGGATTGACATGATCAATGATGTGACTAAGTCAATCTTTTGAGTTTGATACCTGAGCAGCTGAAACCATGGCCCCATCCAATCAGTGGGCAATTTCTCCAAAGTTCTTCCCATCTCCAAAGTGGATGATGGGAAAAATGTTTTCAAACTGACATTTAAAGAAAGAAAAAAAGACATAAGAACAAGAATAGGACATATTAGGAGAAAAGTGAAGTTAAAATAATAAAAATAGGAGAGGAATTGAAGGAAAGGAAGGTGAGGGGGGGGGGGAACAGCAGCCGTGTTTCCAATTAAAACTAGCTGATCTCCTGTGGTATTGCTCATGAGATGTCCAGAGGATGGTTGTGATGTTTAATTGCTAAAATGCAGCTGTGAGTAACATGGCCTGTCCCTTTGAGGCCAATGCTCAGGTACTCTCAATGGGAAAGTGGTCTAATTCGGCACATACTGACGTGAATGAGAGACTAATTGTTGAACAAAGTTTATTTAGATTGGCAGGTGCTTGTAAATCCATCATTCTTGGCCTTGGGGTGACACCAGGTGACCTAAAGATCAGAAAAACCAGCAGGAAATGATGGACTTTCTTTCTCTTTCTTTCATACGTTTTGACACTTTGAAGTTCAATGTCTGTAGTCTGACATCCAGAAGATGATGGATGCGTGCTAGACACAAGACTTTCTAATTTATACCAGTCAATCATCTGTGGCATTGCATATGGAGAGTCAAGACCAAGTGTAGTCTTCAGGTGAAGTAGGGTTGGAGGGTGAGTGATTATCGGAGCAGGGTGCACATATGTATTTCAGTCCCCATTTCAAAGTCATACATTCTTTCTTTACAACAACAACAACTTGGTAAAACGTCCCAAGACGCTTCACAGGAGCGATTATCAAACAAAATTTGACACCGAGCCACATAAGGTGATATTAGGGCAGGTGACCAAAAGCTTGGTCAAAGAGGTAGGTTTTAAGGAACATCTTTAAATGAGGAGAGAGAGGTAGAGAAATTTAGGGAGGGAATTCCAAAGCTTAGGGCCTCGATAGCTGAAGGCACGGCCGCCAATGGTGGAGCGATTAAAATCAGGGACGTGCAAGAGGCCTGAATTGGAGGAGCGCAGATATCTCGGCAGATTGTAGGGCTGGAGGAGGTTACAGAGATAGGGAGGGGCGAGGCCATGGAGGGATTTGAAAACAAGGATGAAAATTTTTGAAATCGAGGCGTTGCTGAACCGGGAGCCAATGCAGGTCAGCGAGCGGAGGGGTGAGGGGTGAACGGGACTTGGTGCGAGTTAAGAAACGGGCAGCCGAGTTTTGGATGAGCTCAAGTTTATGGAGGGTGGAAGATGGGAGGCCGGCCAGGAGTGCATTGGAATAGTCAAGTCTAGAAGTAAAAAAGGCATGGATGAGGATTTTAGCAGCGGATGAGCTGAGGCAGGGACGGAGTCGGGCGATTTTACAGAGGTGGAAGCTGGCGGTCTTAGTGATGGCAGGATATGTGGTCGTAAGCTCATCTCGGGGTCAAATACGAGACAAAGGTTGCGAACAGTCTGGTTCAGCCTCAGCTAGTTGCCAAGGAGAGGGTTGGAGTCGGTGGCTAAAGAACAGAATTTGTGGCGGGGGCTCAAGACAATGGCTTCAGTCTTCCTGGAGAAAATTTCTGCTCATCTAGTACTTGATTTCGGACATGCAATCTGACAATTTTGAGACAGTGGAGTGGAGTTTCCATTGTAAGTATGGACACTGGAATTTACAAAATTGGCACAGTAGTATGACAAAAACATAACAACGGAAGAACTAAAATTGCATACAGGTGTAAGATTTTTAAATATACATATTTATTATTAGCAAATCTATTGTGGTGGTGCTTATATTAAGTCAGAGGAAGTGCATGTATAACACAATGTATTAGAATCATAGAATCTTACAGCACAGAAGGAGCTCATTCGGCCCATTCTCTTTTTTGCCGGCTCTTTTAAAGAGCTGTCCAAGTAGTTCCACTGCCGCACTCTCTCCCCCTAGTCCTGCAAATTTTACCTTTTCAAGTATATATCCAATTCACTTTTGAAAGTTAATATTGAATCTATTTCCACCACCCTTTCAGGCAGTGCATTCCAGATCATAATCCGCGGTGTAAAAAAATTGCTCCTCATCACTCCTTTGGCTCTTTGCCAATTATCTTAAATCTGTGTCCTCTGATTACCAATCCACCTACCAATGGAAACAGTCTCTCCTTATTTACTCCATCCAACCCCTCATAATTTCGAACACCTCTATTAAATCCCCTTAACCTTCTCTGCTCTAAGGAGAACGACACCCGCTTCTCTCGTCTCTCTGCATAACTGAAGTCCCTCACCTCTCGTATCATTCTAGTAAATCTCCTCTGCGCCCTTTCCAAGGCTTTGACATCCTTCCTAAAGTGTAGTGCCCAGATTTGGTCACAATACTCTCGCTGCAGCCGAACCAGTGAGTTATAATGGTTTAGCCGCTAAAGCGTAGGTGTATTCCTTTAAGGCCGCAATGTCTAAGTGATGTTAAGTAAACACTGGGTGAGTTTATACACTGTCCAATTAAGAAGCTGCAGACATTGTGGATCTGGCAATGTTCTTACTGGAGGTTCCTTGCATGCTGCAAACGACTGCCTTTGTTTCTTTATAATTTTTTCAAGTACGATTCAGAAATTTGCATGAGACAGTATGTGACTCCAAAGTGTGAAAGATAAAAAAGTGCGCCCATATGTAAAGGTTTATAATTTAGAGATAGATTGTTTTTCTTTTCTAGAGGAATAGAATTGAAAAGCAGGGAAGTTATGTTAAACTTGTATAGAGCCTCGGTTAGACCACACTTGGGGCTGGATTTTTCCAACCTCGGCGGGTCTGAGGCGGGCGACGCCCGCGGCATGTGGGGACCTCGCATCTGTCTCAGTCCCAGCCTCCAACAAGATTTTACATTGATTGGGCTTCTTAAGCCCCGCCCTGCGAGGTTTCCGGCCAATTGAAGGAAGCGGGTCTGATGACATCATTTGATGACACGTCATCAGCCGGTTTCCTTAAAGGGGCCATGTCCACATTGATTTTGACAGTTGTGCTGTCAGTGTTCTACAGCATTGAGGGGCTGCAAACACCGACAAGCACTGCACAGAGGTGCAGGGCCGCACCCAGGCTCTCCCATGACTCCCTCCATATGCTTATGGAGGGAGTCACAGCACGCAGGGAGGTCCTCTTCCCTTCCAATGGGTGGAAGAGACCTCCCCAGGACACCAACGCAACCTGGTTGCACATTGCACAGGAGGACACAAGCAGGGATGTCGTCAGGAGGACCAGGCTGCAGTGGCGCAAACCTTTCAATGATCTCAGTAGATCACGAAACGTTACTACCAAGCCACACTCAACCTCATCCTGCTGTGCCACTCATCACATCCACATCACTCTGCCTTCCCTACCCTACTCCTGCACAGCCTTACCTTGCACCTCCACCCATCCCTCTCTATCTACATTATCTCTTCTCCATCTCACTAGCCACCCCTCACACTCATCCTCATCCTAGTCCAATCATACCAACTAAGAACACACAAGGGTAGGCATTTGGGTGTTTTAGCCAATGTTCATGTAAACCATCTGTTAATGTGTTGTCAAGCATTGAAATCCTTATTGTCACCACTTTGCCTTCTTGGACAGATCTGTGTGCACCTTTGAAAGTGTATTCGTGAGTTCCAGTGAATGGTGAGACATAACGTTTCCCCCCCCTCCCCACCCAATGGTGATGAGTGTGAAAGGAATGGCTTGGACATTGTAGGGATGCTTTATGGTGTTGGTGTGGGGTGGTGCCAACCTGGTGCATCAGGTTGCAGCCAGGGTGTGCAGCATCAAGTGAAGTATATCTGGCCATGGTGAGGCCTCCCGGGCAGCAATGTGCTCGGGTGATGATGCCCTGTGTCCAGTGCAGCATCAGTTGATTGCGGAGAAGGTTGGTGTAGTTGTTGGTGCTGCTGGTGTGCCCGGTGATGCTGGTGTTGGGGGCTGATCGTGTTGGGATTCTGAGGACCAAGATGAGATTTTTTTCAACTGCACCAATGCTGATGGAATAGATGGCAGGTGAGGTTGAGATGACAGAAGCAATCTGTCAATAGGTTGTTCCAAGGAGGTGACAGCGGATAGCGAGATTACTCCAAACACTTCAAAAGTGCATAAAGCTCAAAAGTGGGTTCCAAATCATTAATGCTCCAGCTTCTAAGATTGGGAAGTGACCAGCTGTGAAATGGTAGCTTTCACCTATTCACAGCAATCCACAGTCATTGAGAACCCGACATACTTACCCGACGTGATAGCCGCTCTCCGGGAACCTCGCTGAAAACCTTGTAAAATGGTAAGTAGATGGGAAAATGGTTCTTAACTACCTTTTAATAAGCTTTTAACTTTCTAAATTGGCTGACCCGCCGCTTGGTGTCGGGTCCGTTCAGGGATGACAGACCCGACACTTGGGGAAACTGACAAGGAGGCGGGTTTACAGCGGGATACCGACCCGCTGTCAATCTTTGTGATTTTGACAGCGGACCCACCTCCAAACCTGCCCTCTGAGCACCGGCAAAATTCAGCCCTTGGAGTTCTGGTCTCCATCTTACAAAAAGCATATAGAGGCACTGGAGAAGGTGCAAAAAAGATTTACAAGGATGATTGCAGAACTGGGAGGTTAAAACTATCAGGAAAGACATAAGAGGTTAGGGCTCTTTGCTCTATAAATAGAAGGCTGAGGGGTGACCTAATAGATACCTTTAAGATTATGAAGGGGTTTGATAGGGTAGACGTAGAGAAGATGTTTCCACTAGTGGGGAGACCAAATCTAGGAGCCATAAATATAAGATAGTCAGCAATAAATCCAATAGGGAATTCAGGAGAAACTTCTTTACCCAGAGAGTGGTTAGAATCAATGTTCCCTGTAAATTTTTTTTGAATGCGCGGCCCCTTTAAGGGGCTGTGCAGCCCATTCAGAACTTTAACATTGTAAGAGCCAGTCCTGGGCTGTGCAGGACCAGCACAGAGCCACGTGGCCACGCAGATTATATGGAACATTGGTTATAATGTGGAACCTGCTAACACATGGAGTAGTTGAATAGCATAGGTGCCTTTAAAGGGAAGCTCGATAAGTACATGAGGGAGAAAAGAATAGGCAGATAGGGTTAGATGGGGTGGGAGGAGGCTCGTGTGGAGCATAAACACCGGCTTAGACCTGTTGGGACAAATGGCCTGTTTCTGTGCTGTAAAAGACTATGGGGGAGAAATTTGGTATCGCCTCCGACTGCAAACTTGGCTTCTATCGCCCCTGGAGGTGATTGGAGCGCTAAATCAGGCGCTACACACCTCTCTCAAGGCGCTAACGCCGAGGAGCGAGGCGCTACCTCAGAGCACTGGCGAAGCTCATGTGATGTCAGTTAGCAATGGAACACAGACACACTGGCGCCGGCCAGTTCTTAAAGGGGAGGGTCGATCTTGCTCTCCATCCACACCCTGGTCATTGCAGCCTTGAATCTTGGCCTGGAGAGACCTGTACATCAATTCTGCTGGAAAGAACAACTGAGAGGCCCAAGGAAAGAGCTCTGAGTGCAGCCCCCACACTCTCTTCTAAATCGATGCAAGGAAGGTCAAATCAAAATGAACCTGCAAAGTGCTGCTCAGTACCCAAAACTCCTTCACACAGCGTTGAATCTCTCCAGAAGTCTCTCTCTCTCTCTCAGAATGCGTGGTGCAAAAATGTCGCAGACAAAAAAAGGCAGAAAGCGGTCGCCTTTAAATAGCGCTCCCCCAGTCCCTTCCCGACTGCAAAATGCTCCCCTCAACCTGTCGTTGCTAGCGGCAGGCAGTAAGGCAGGGGGTGCCACTCAATATCCGGTCCGGGACGTTGCACGCTTGACTGATGTCACGATCTGCGGGCGCAGGAGATCGTGGCGGTAGTGTTTAGCGCCACCGCAGTATGTCTGGTCAATTTTGCGAGCGGCGCAAACATCGCCGCGCCCAGGCGCTAGTTGCTTTGCGCCCTCTTAGGGCGCTAACGGGAGGCGCAAAGCAACCGAATTTTTCCCCCTATGTACGTTAGTTGTACAGGACGAAAATTAATAAAACCACATCTGAGCAGCTTTATTGCTGCAATATTAGGATTTCTCTCAGCATCACGGGGCGAGTTGGATTTCTTTTCAAATGGCTGACCCAAACAGCCTGGAATTTCTAAGAGCAGTTAGCAGTCTAAGGGTTAAGCTACGAAGTACATATTTCACGTACCAATTTTTAAAATCTGTTTGGCTGCTCAACTGTGAATAATGAAAATAATGATTAAGTATCCTGTGACCGGGTTCTGCAACAGGCCAACGCACTGTCCTTTCATCTCGAGGGCATGGGTTCAACACAGCCCTGACGGATGGGATAAAGGTCTCCTCTCTCTGCTGCGCGTCACAGTCCCAAGTAAAATTAATTTGGGCAGACACAACCCAACCCAGTGGGCACAACTCCACAGCAAAGAAACTACCCCTAATTTGGCACTAAATTGGCACTCTCACTCAGGATGGCTGCATTAGGAAATGGCACGGTTATGTTGTGACAGGAGAGAATGATTTCCTGGGGTTGAGTTTACAGTGTACGTTGCTGTCCGTAGACTGTGCGGCTTTGACCATGCCACCTCTGTCCTTGAAGTGCTTGATGCCAATGCTGGCTGCAAGGTGTGCCAATGACCCAGCAAAGGCCAAAGTATATTCAATGTGTCGTTCAGTCATTCAGACCAAGTGGGTTTCAGAATTGCGCTGATCTCAGCCAGGGCAGCTACAGAGGACGCTACAAATTGCCCTCGGTGCCGTGGGTTAGGGAGGGGAAAATAAAAGACTTGCATTTATACAGAGATAAGGAATAATAAGGGGAAAAAAACACTAGTGGGCGTAGTCTATAGGCCTCCGAACAGTTGCAACTCTGTTGGATGGAGTATCAATCAGGAAATAGTTGAGGCTTGTAATAAGGGAACATCTATAATTATGGGGGATTTTAACTATCATATTAATTGGACAAATCAAATTGGGCAGGGCTGCCTTGAGGATGAGTTCATTGAGTGTATTAGGGATGGATTTCTTGAGCAGTATGTAACTGAACCGACCAGGGGGCAAGCAACCTTAGATCTGGTCCTGTGTAACGAGACAGGATTAATTAAAAATGTCCTAGTAAAGTATCCTCTTGGAATGAGTGACCATAACATGGTTGAATTCCATATTCAATTAGAGGGTGAGAAAGTTGGATCTCAAACAAGCGTGCTAAGCTTGAATAAAGGAGACTATGAAGGTATGCGAGCGGAATTGAGTAGAGTGGATTGGGAAAATAGATTAAAGGGTAAGACGATACATGATCAGTGGTGTACATTTAAGGAGTTATTTTACAACTTCCAAAAAATATATATTCCACTGAGAAGAAAAGGGTGTAAAAAAAAAAGACAATCATCCGTGTCTAAGTAAAGAAATTAAGGATAGTATTCGACTAAAAACAAGGACATATAAGGTAGCCAAATCTAGTGGGAGGATAGAGGATTGGGAAAACTTTAAAAAAACAGCAAAAAATAACAAAAAGATTGATTAAGAAAGGGAAGATAGATTATGAAAGTAAATTAGCAAAAAATATAAAAACAGATAGTAAGAGTTTTTATAGTTATATAAAAAGAAAAAGGGTGGCTAAAGTAAATGTTGGTCCCTTAGAGGATGAGACCGGGAAATTAATGGTGGGAAATATGGAGATGACAAATACACTGAATGAATATTTTGTATCAGTCTTTACAGTAGAGGACACTAAGAATATCCCAACACTGGACAAACAGGGGGCTATAGGGGGGGGAAGAGCTAAACACGATCAAAATCACTAAGGAAGTGGTACTCGGTAAAATAATGGGACTCAAGGCGGATAAATCACCTGGACCTGATGGCTTACATCCTAGGGTCTTGAGGGAAGTGGCGGTAGGGATTGTGGATGCATTGGTAATAATTTTCCAAAACTCCCTGGACTTAGCAAAGATCCCGGCAGACTGGAAAACTGCTAATGTAACACCCTTATTTAAAAAGGGCAGTAGACAGAAGGCTGGAAACTATAGCCTAAAATCTGTGGTAGGTAAAATTTTGGAGTCCATTATTAAGGAGACAGTAACGGGACATTTGGATAATCATAATTTAATAGGACAAAGTCAGCATGGTTTTATGAAGGGGAAGTCATGTTTGACAAATTTGCTGGAGTTCTTTGAGGAAGTAACATACAGGGTGGATAAAGGGGAACCAGTGGATGTGGTGTATTTAGACTTCCAAAAGGCATTTGACAAGGTGCCACACAAAAGATTATTGCTTAAGATAAAAAATCACGGGATTGGGGGTAATATTCTGGCATGGATAGAGGATTGGCTATCTAACAGAAGGCAGAGAGTTGGGATAAATGGTTCATTCTCAGACTGGCAATCAGTAACTAGTGGTGTTCCGCAGGGGTCAGTGCTGGGTCCCCAACTCTTTACAATCTATATTAACGATTTGGAGGAGGGGACCGAGTGTAACATATCAAAGTTTGCAGATGATACTAAGATGGGAGGGAAAGTAGTGAGTGAGGAGGACATAAAAAATCTGCAAGGGGAGTTAGACAGGCTAAGTAAGTGGGCAGAGATTTGGCAGATGGAATACAATACTGGAAAGTGTGAGGTTATGCACTTTGGCAGGAAAAATAGTAGAGCAAGTTATTATCTAAATGGCAAGAAACTGGAAAGTACTGAAGTACAAAGGGATCTGGGGGTCCTGGTGCATGAAACTCAAAAGGTTAGTATGCAGGTGCAGCAAGTGATTAAGAAGGCCAATGGAATGTTGGCTTTCATTGCTAGGGGGATAGAATATAAAAATAGGGAGGTATTGCTTCAGTTGTACAAGGTATTGGTGAGACCGCACCTGGAATACTGCATACAGTTTTGGTGTCCATACTTAAGAAAAGACATACTTGCTCTCGAGTCAGTACAAGAAGATTCACTCGGTTAATCCCGGGGATGAGGGGATGGACATATGAGGAGAGGTTGGGTAGATTGGGACTCTACTCATTGGAGTTCAGAAGAATGAGAGGCGATCTTATTGAAACATATAAGATTGTGAAGGGGTTGGATCGGATGGATGCGGGGAGGATGTTCCTGATGATGGGTGAAACTAGAACTAGGGGGCATAGTCTTAGAATAAGGGGCTGCTCTTTCAAAACTGAGATGAGGAGGAACTACTTCACTCAGAGAGTGGTAGGTCCATGGAATATGCTGCCCCAAAAAGCTGTAGAAGCTACATCATTACATAAATTTAAAACAGAAATAGACAGTTTCCTAGAAGTAAAGGGAATTAAGGGTTACGGGGAGCGGGCAGGAATTTGGACATGAGTCTAGGTTCGGATCGGTCATGGCCCTGTGGGTAGTGGAGCGGGCCCAGGGGCCGTGTAGCCTGATCCTGCTCCTATTTTGTGTGTCCAATTCTGTTAGATTCAGGAGATGGTTCTGTGATAGTAGATTGGCGGTTAGGATCAGATCAGCCATGATCTTATTGAATGGCGGAGCAGGCTCGAGGGGTCAATTGGCCTACTCCTGCTCCTATTTCTTATGTTCTTATAGCACATTTCACGACCTCAGCACATCCCAAAGCGCTTTGAAGCGTAGTTGTAATATAGGAAATGTGGCAGCCAATTTGCGCACAGCAAGCTCCCACAAACAGCAATGTGATAATGACCAGATAATCTGGGTTTTTTTTTAGTGATGTTGGTTGAGGGATAAATATTGGCCATCGCACCGGAGAGTACTCCCCTGCTCTTCTTCGAATGGTGACATAGGATCTTTTACATCCACCTGAGAGGGCCTCGGTTTAACGTCTCATCCGAAAGACAGCATTTCCCTCAGTACTGCACTGGAGTGTCAGCCTAGATTTTTGTGCTCAAGTCTCTGGGGTGGAAATTGAACCCACTTCCTTACAGAACCTCAACAGCGCAGAAGGAGGCCATTTGGCCCATCATGCCTGTGCTGGCTCTCTGAAAGAGCTATCTACTTAGTCTCAAGCCCATGCTCTATCCTCATATCCTTTCAAATTTTTATTTTTCAAATATTTATACACTTCCCTTTTAAATAATCTAATGGATTCTGCTTTCACCTCTGTTTCTGGGGCATTCCATGTCCTAACAACCCTCTACATAAAAAAATAATTCTCCTAATCTCTATTTTTGTTCTATTGGTGGTGATTTATGTTGTCTAGTTACCAACTCACCGATCATTGGGAATCATCTTTTCCTATTTACATTATCAAAGCCCTTCTTGATTTTGAATATCTCTACCAGATCTCCTCTTAACCTTCTTTGTTCTAAAGATATTGAATTTCTATTTGAAGTGGGAATAAATAGGAGTGAATATGTTATCCATTATGTTTGGCTTTACAGATAAGGGGATAGAATGAGTGATGCACTGGATGTTTTTCTATTTGATTCAGGAGTTGATATCCATGTATTTGTACTTTACTAAGTAACTATTTAACAAGCTAGGACCTTATACAGGCAACTGCTGTTGGGAAATAATTCATATGACTCAGTTTATTTATACCAAAAATTATTCCGTTCCATAAAATAATGTCAACAGTGTAATGGTCAGAATCACAGAATGCGTCCACAGACTGTTACAATCCTAACCGAAGCCAGGCTCGATCTACAGCTCTGAGGAGCTTTCACCAGAACTCTTTTCCGATTGTGCAATAGGGAAGTGTTTTTATTGTCAGCTTTCTCGATTGATAAATCATCTTATTGACGGATTGATAACCTGTCGAAAACTTGCCCGAAAACTCTTTGTGTGCCTGATAAATCCTATCCTACTGCAATAATTCTTTTTCTTTCCATAAAAGTCTGTCTGATAATTCCCTTCACAGGACTCCTACTTGTGCCACTGAAATCTCCATTCCTTTCAACGGATCATACAGTGCTGGTCTTTTCTACCCATTACCACGATAATCATTGGATTCTGCCCTGGGGCTCGGGTACAAGTGCAGAAATTCTGAAAGACTGCTTTGTTTTTAATAACCTTTTAATGTCATTTCACATTTCAACTTTTAACTATCTGGCAAATGATAAATGCATATTGGCCAAGTTGCCTTTTAGTCACATCAGCCTGTTCTGTAACTGCACTGATAACTCTTTCAACAAGCCAATATTGGGTATTTAAATAAGAATTCGAGCTTGATAGCCCAACTGTAGATGGAAAAGGATCAGTAGATCCAAGTACACCTACAGAAACGCCACGGTTACTAATTTGTGGCCACAGGGGATTGTGAACTCACTCCCTATACAGAGGTTTCAGAACAAAAAGAAAGACTTGCATTTATATAGCGCCTTTCACGACCACCGGAAGTCCCAAAGCGCATTACAGCCAATGAAGTATTGTTTGAAGAAGTGTCACTGTTGTAATGTGGGAAACGCGGCAGCCAATTTCCACACAGCAAGCTCCCACAAACAGCAATGTGATAATGACCCGATAATCTGTTTTTGTTGTGTTGGTTGAGGGATAAATATTGGCCAGGACACCAGGGATAACTCCCCTGCTCTTCTTCGAAATAGTGCCATGGGATCTTTTACGTCCACCTGAGAGAGCAGACGGGGCCTCAGTTTAACATCTCATCCGAAAGGCAGCACCTCCGACAGTGCAGCACTCCCTCAGCACTGCACTGGAGTGTCAGCCTAGCTTTATGTGCTCAAGTCCCTGGACTTTGAACCCACAGCCTTCTGACTCAGAGGCAAGAGTGCTACCCACTGAGCCACGGCTGACACTGAGAAGGGATAGTGTACATTTTTTTTGGTGTTGTTTTTTAAAATCGACGTTGTTAGCTGTGGAGGTTACTTAAAGGCGCACAGTTGCATCTAAAGCACGATTAAAATAAAACTGATTCACCATTTCCTGTCGATAAAAGCTCGCTTGATGTATTCAGTCAATTGTAGGAACTTTTTTTTGTGATGGCAACAATATTTTCTTTTCAGTTAGCGAACAACCAAAAAGCCGCTGGAACTGCGCATGCGCAACTACTTTATGTCGTTGGCAGCAGTCGCGTCCTCGTTCGAGCTGGGCTGACGGAGATCAAAAGTACTTAATTGGCTGTAAAGCGCTTTGGGACGTCCGGTGGTCGTGAAATCGGGCAGGAAAGTGGAGTTGAGGTGGATGATCAGCCATGATCTTATTGAATGGCGGAAGCAGGCTCGAGGGGCCGTATGGCCTACTCCTGCTCCTATTTCTTATGTTCTTATGAAAGGCGCGATAGAAATGAAAGTCTTTCTTTCTTTTTGTTCTGAGACCTCTGTATAGGGAGTGAGTTCACAATCCCCTGTGGCCTGAAATTAGTAACCGTTTCTGTAGGTGTACTTGGATCTACTGATCCTGTTCCATCTACAGTTGGGCTATCAAGCTCGAGTTCTGATTTATAGACCCAATATTGGCTTGTTGAAAGAGTTATCAGTGCAGTTGCAGAGCAGGCTGATGTGACAAAAGGCAACTTGGCCAATAGGCATTTATCATTTGCCAGATAGTTAAAAAGTTGAAATGTGAAATGACATTAACGACCAGATCTTAATTGGACAAATTTAAAGGGCAAACAAAAGACCATGAGCCACCACTCCAAACATGGTGAGGCCGATTTTCCTGTTCCTGGGCGTATTGGACTGCCTAGGTGAAGCGAATACAGGAAAATCGGGCAGTAAGGGAGCCCGCCCGGTTTTTCTTTTAATCCGTTCTGCGTCAAATCTGTTAAAAGAAGCAGCTGGGATTCTTACAACGTGTAACACAGTAAATTTTTCAAACCAGCTTTATTACAGTTGAAACCCCCTGTTCGCTCCAGGTTTTGAAGTAATGGAACTAGATGTTGCTCAGTGCAGTGAATCTGATAGAATCAGTGGATGCACCGGTGACAGCAGCTTCTGTGTGGCCCCAGGGAATGGAGGCGGAAGAAAAACAGAAGCTTGACCTCAGATAAACAAAGGTGCCCGAAGCTTTCATTTGGTGACACAGGGATATTTTTGTATAACACCGTTCAAGAAACAATTTCTGACAGGGAAATGGAATTGAGAGTGTGGGTGAGGGAGGGGGGGGGGGGGCGGTGAGGGGGGAGAGTAGAGGTTGTTAGTGGGAGAGAGGAATAACAATTACCAGCTCTTCAAAATTCACTGGCCCAATTCCTGCTACATCAAGGGTGAAAATGCTTCTTAAAGGGGCACTGTCATCTGCAGTCTGTGGCTTGCAAGCCAAGAATGTTCAAGGCATGTAAACCACTTATCTTCCCAGAGGAAACTCCAATGTTTTCAATAATGTACACAAGATGCCAGAGGGCACAGAATCTGCTGTGATCTTTACAGCAATAATATTTTTAATATTGCTATAATTCATTTTCCGAACATAAAAATTCCTCTTGCCAATTTCCTCCTTGCTGGAGCACAGTTCCACGAGTGCCGGCTGTTCTTCCCCCAAGTGGCCATTAATCATGTGCGATGGTGAGCGGCAGTAGGCTGTTCGACAACGGAAGACGTCAGAGGCAAATCCAACCCTCCACACATGTGTACTTCCACCATGGGTCGCTGGATACCGATCAGGAGCGGGAACCGTGGCTGATTTTTGAACTCTCTATTCCAGGGGCACAGAAGGGAATTATAGCCCTGAGTACCACCATGCTTGACGTTAACTAAACCAGCACAGACCAGCTTTCCCGGTCTGTATGGCTGTCTAGATAAACTCATTGAGCCACTAGCTGAGCTCTATCGCTAGCCTATTCATAGAGGAGTTTCCATATGAAGACTGCACTCTTCAGGAATACAGTAAGGGTATTGATTGATTGACACTACTCTGGAAGGTGCTGTTGCCATTGGCAACAAGTTAGGCAGTTTTAAGGTGTTACCATAATTGCTCACCTCCCCAGAGGGATGTTGATCGGCCTTTAATATTTATATCTGTCAAGAAGATCCTGAACATCTCTGACCCAGACTACAGACTGCCTTGTACAATTCAGCGGCTTCAATCTTCAATGGATCTACCAGCACAGGCTGCACAAAATCAAAATAAACCTAAAATGCCTGTCACTTCCTTGCCTCCACACATATAAACTATCTACAACATCAGATCATAAACCCCTGTAACTGTACGTTATCACAAAAAGCTTCCATTTCTTTTTTTTGCCCTTTTTGATGTTTTTATTCCAGTGCAGTCATGTTCAATAATGTACCCTGATTCTAACATTTTCTTTTCTTCTTTTTCTATTTTCTCTTTCTACCTTTCTTTCTATCTTTTTTTTTCTTCCTTTTTTCTTCCTTTTTTGTTTTTCTCTTTGTACCTTTCTTTCTATCTTTTTTCTTTCATTCTTTCTTTCTACCTTTCTTTTTTTCTGCCTTTCTTCCTATCTTTTTTCTTTCTTTCTTTTTTTTCTTCCTTTTTTCTTTGTTTTTCTCTTTCTACCTTTCTTTTTTTCTACCTTTCTTTCTATCTTTTTTCTTTTTTTTCTTCCTTTTTTCTTTGTTTTTCTCTTTCTACCTTTCTTTCTATCTTTTTTCTTTCATTCTTTCTTTCTACCTTTCTTTTCTTTCCTTCTTCCTTTCCTCCTTTCTTTCTTTATTTCTTTCTTTCTGTTAAGCAATTCAGCCCATTAACTCCCTCTCTGTGGCTGGACTATTTGTTGTTTCTCCCAGCCCCCTTTTTTTTCCTGTTTTTTTTCCAACCTCACTAAAATGCTTGCTTATCCTTTGGTGAAGAGTAGACACCTGAAATGTTAAACGTGCCTTGGCTCTTTATAGATGCTGACTGACCTGCTGTGTATTTCCAGCCTTTTCTGTTTTTTATTATCAAAGATTTGGAGCTGAGGCCCAGCAGCCCTACACCAGAGATAGTGTCACAATGTGAGAGCACTTCGTACTTTATAAAAAAGAATTTCTATCGCATCTTATTACACCTTCGGGATGTCCCAAAGCATAATGCAACTAATTCATTACTTTTGAAGTGTAATCACTGTTGTTACATTGGCAAATCCGGCAGTAATTGTGCACAGCAATCTCCTGCAAGCAAATAAATGACCAGATAATCTGTTTTTTTTTCATGGTATTGGTTGAGGGAATGTTAGCCAAGATACCAGGAGAACTCCCTGCTCTTCTTCGAATAGTCCTAAGGATCCTTTTACATCCACCCGAGCAGGCAGACAGATCCTCGGTTAATCTGAAAGATAACGCTTCCATCAGTGGAGCACTTCTCTCAGTACTGCACTGGGGCGGGGGGGGGGGGGGAGAGGAGGGGTCAACCTAAATTATGTGCTCAAGTTCTCGAGTGGGACTGTGAACCCAAGAGTTCCTGACACTGAGGTAAGAGTGCTACCAACTGAGGCAAACTAATGCGGCAAATGGAAAAAACACGATCTTATTCTGTTCCACTCCAATGTCCTGAAAAGGTGCACGGCTATGGATTGTAATATGCAGATCTCTATTTTTTTGCCAATCTTAAGATGCTTTTTACACCACAGATGCACAGCCAACACCACGTGTGCGGTTCTCCCTCTGCCAGCTGCTTTTCGTATGGCCATAAATGGCCTGGCAATCAAACAGCAGGCTGCACTGTATGCTTACGAACATACGAATTAGGAGCAGGAGTAGGCCACTCGGCCCCTCGAGCCTGCTCCGCCATTCAATAAGATCATGGCTGATCTGATTACTCCACATTCCCGCCTACCCCCAATAACCTTTCACCCCCTTGCTTATCAGGAATCTATCTACCTCTGCCTTAAAAATATTCAAAGACTCTGCTTCCACCGCCCTCTGAGGAAGAGAGTTCCAAAGACTCACGACCCTCCGTGAGAAAAAATTTCTCCTCATCTCGGTCTTAAATGGGCGACCCCTTATTTTTAAACAGTGACCCCTAGTTCTAGATTCTCCCACAAGAGGAAACAACCTCTCCACATCCACACTGTCAAGACCCCTCAGGATCTTATATGTTTCAATCAAGTCACCTCTTACTCTTCTAAACTCCAGTGGATACAAGCCTAGCCTGTCCAACCTTTCCTCATAAGACAACCCGCCCATTCCAGGTATTAGTCTTGATGCGGAGATGCCGGTGTTGGACTGGGGTGGACAAAAGTGAGAAGTCGCACAACACCAGGTTATAGTCCAACAGTTTTATTTGAAATCACAAGCTTTCCGAGCGGCTGCTCCTTCGTCTGACGAAGGAGCAGCAGCTCCGAAAGCTTGTGATTTCAAATAAAACTGTTGGACTATAACCAGGTATTAGTCTGGTAAACCTACAGTCTACAAATGCACCATCAGACTACGGGCTGGTTTCAATTAAAAGTGTTTTTTACATTTTGCCAGTTTCTCCAGTGCAGGTCTTACGCAGCTGGCTGCAAGACAAATACTAAAATTGCTGGGGACATACCAATAGAAGACATGCTAGAAATGGGTCTTCTCGGTGGCAGGTCTTACTGAGTTCTGGCAGCTTTACGTTCAGCCTGCAGCCAGCTGTGCAAGGCTCAGGCTTGGGGGCAGGCCGTGGCATTAGCACGGGTCTCACACAACACTTAAAATAAAGGCTGCATAAAGTGACACCACAAGTCCTGGCCAGAATGGAGATGATTGGGCAATTCCCCCGTCAATCACACCCGGAGACTGCACTGCTGTAAGTGACTGGGATTGATTTTACGCACAGCATTTGTATCATGTAACTATCGTCCACTCACTGCATTTTTCTGGAGAAATTATCTTGCTTTTATTGGGAGACTGCTGCAGTTTTGGTCATGAGTTCTGTTTGTTGTAGTGCGTGGGGCAATAAAATATAGTCTTTTAAAAAATATTTCATTGAACACTTTTGTTTATTAGTTGTACAAGGCTGTTTGACACAAAGCCAAGGATCATCCAATCGGGTAATGAAGAGTCTATTCGCTTTTCGATTGGCGTGGGAAGCTGGTGCGCTGCGAAGATGGACCTGTTGGACGACCAATGATGGGACTGTGGGGGCGGGGCGGTTGGAGGCAGGAGGTCATGTGATGATACCTCCAAGAATATGTCCAACCAAAGTGGGCAACCCCAGGTAACAGTTGTGTAGTAATTGTGGTAATAGTCTAGTAACCCAGAGTTCTTGAGTTCAAATTCAATAGCAAGCTGTGAACTGAGTTCAATAAATGTGATAATTTGTAAACTAGCACCCAAAAAAAAATGACCACGAAAGCTGCCGGACCATCGTAAAAACCCAACTAGTTCACTAACATCCTTCAGGGAAGTGAACCTCCAGCTGACTCTTAATGCCCTTTAAAATGATCGAGTAAGCCACTCAATTGTAAAACGGTCGCTATCACCACAAGGACTGCAGACGTTCAAGGAGAAAACCCACCACAACCTTCTCAGCTCAATTAGGGATGGGCAATAAAATGTGGCCTTGCCAGCATCGCCCAAAGCCCAGGAATAAGTTTTTTTAAAAGATGTATGGTAAAACTGGTGTGGTGAACGAATTCTGTTGCAACATGATTCCAACAAAGGCTTTTCTCTTTTTTTTATAAAATGAATGATACATTAGATATAAAACCCCCGAGAGAATAATGGAGTTTGCAATATGAAAGCAACTCTATCTTATTTCACTCAACCTTCACAACACAATGGCACACCTGAGAGTGTCTCCAGTTTCCAGGGATTACTTTATGTAATCAACCAGAACTATAGTTATATTGATTTCAAATAAATCCCTCCAGTTCAATATTCTCTTGCATTTCCACTGCCTCTGTACAGCAGGGGAGAGGCTTTAGGCCACGTACTTTCCCCAGTTGCAACATCCTTCTTCTGTAACATTACAGAATTCACATCATTAAATGGGTTATTCTCTGCACCTAATTTGTACTCATTCACCTGCAGTCTTTCCAGGTCACCGATATCACCAGCACACGCATAAAATGTTTTGTAAACGAGTCCGATTGTGACATGTTATATAAATGCAGCCCAATTTATTTTTACTCTACTTCTCCTCCGATTATAGTGCGCGCTATAAAAGCTGACAGCGCCACATGTATCATGCAGAAGCCCATAGCCATTTATACAGGAAATGTATGCCTGTTGTAACTTTCTGAGATGCCAGAAGATTGAATACTGACTTCATCGCCAATATAACACAATCTGCTGTATTATTTTTTTTTACTGCTATGGCTGGCATGCCCAGTGCTGCCATATCAACTCCTCCATAAGACAGGACAACCTAGAATAATATAGAATCATACAGCACAGTAGGAGGCCATTCGGCCCATCGTGCCTGTGCCGGCTCTTTGAACATAAGAACATAAGAAATAGGAGCAGGAATAGGCCACTTGGCCCCTCGAGCCTGCTCCGCCATTCAATAAGATCATGGCTGATCTTGGGCTCAAAGCCACTTCCCTGCCCACTCCCCATAACCCTTCACTCCCTTATCTTGCAAAAATTTGTCTATCTCCACCTTAAATGTATTTAATGACCCAGGCTCCACGGCTCTCTGGGGCAGAGAATTCCACAGATTTATGACCCTCTGAGAGAAGAAATTCCTCCTCATCTCAGTTCTAAAAGGGCGACTCTTTATTCTGAAACTATGTCCCCAAGTTCTAGATTTCCCCACGAGGGGAAACATCCTCTCTGCATCTACCTTGTCAAGCCCCCTCAGTATCTTATATGATTCAATAAGATCACCTCTTATTCTTCTAAATTCCAATGAGTATAGGCCCAACCTGCTCAACCTTTCTTCATAAGTCAACCCCCTCATCTCAGGAATCAACCTAGTGAATCGTCTCTGAACTGCCTCCAATGCAAGTATACCCTTCCTTAAATAAGGAGACCAAAACTGTACGCAGTACTCAAGGTGTGGTCTCACCAATACCCTGTACAGTTGTAGCAGGACTTCCCTGCTTTTATACTCCAACCCCCTTGCAATAAAACCCAACATTCCATTTGCCTTTTTGATTACTTGCTGTACCTGCATGCTAACTTTTTGTGTTTCATGCACAAGGATCCCCAGGTCCCTCTGAACTGTAGCATTTTGTAATCTCTCTCCATTTAAATAATAATTTGCTTTTTTAGATAAAGAACTATCTAATTAGTCCCACTCCCTGCTCTTTCCCCATAGCCTTGTAAATATTTTCTTTGACCAACCTGGTCTACTGGCTTCTGTATTACCATCTTCCTTCCCTCCCTCAACCAATGAATACTGGTCCATAATTACCGAAGAATAGAGGACTTTTACAGGCAGGAACCATCCTGCTAACACTCTCCTCCCTCCTGGAATAGACCATTCCCTACATCTAAATGTTTGGACAGCAGCTGATGAAACTTGCCCACTGAGGAAAATCAAATTGGTATTCTGGCTGAATGTAGGATTTGAATTCAGGAGCTATGAATCTCTGTGAATCAATCCACCTCTGGAGCTACCTAGCCATTCAGTAGCATCCAATTTTATATCAGTTGGCAGTTTTTGTTTTAGTTCCATACCACATAAATAATGAGAAGTCGCACAACACCAGGTTATAGTCCAACAGATTTATTTAAAATTACGAGCTTTCGGAGCTGTTGCCCCTTCGTCAGGTAAAGGTACAATGAGGGAATCTACAATATTACACAGTATATAAACACAGAAAGCAATTTGTCTGCAGAGATACAATCTTTCAGGGAGGCATTACATCAAAGACACACCAGAGCACAGCCAAGACAATGAGATGGGTCACAGGGGGTCCAACGTGTCAAATCCTGCCGTCTGCAGTTGGACCCCCTGTGACCCATCTCATTGTCTTGGCTGTGCTCTGGTGTGTCTTTGATGTAATGCCTCCCTGAAAGATTGTATCTCTGCAGACAAATTGCTTTCTGTGTTTATATACTGTGTAATATTGTAGATTCCCTCATTGTACCTTTACCTGACGAAGGAGCAACAGCTCCGAAAGCTCGTAATTTTAAATAAATCTGTTGGACTATAACCTGGTGTTGTGTGACTTCTCATTTTTGTCCACCCCAGTCCAACACCGGCATCTCCGCATCATGACATAAATAATGATAATGGGTATGGCAGCCGAGTGATTATAGTACTTGATTAGCAACTTAGAGGTTGTTAGTTCAAATCCTACCGTGGTAAGTTAGGAAATAAAATTCAATAAATGACCGAGAAAGCAGTTGGTTTGTTGTAACAACATAACTAGTTCAATAATGTCTTTCAGGGAGCAAAGCTCCCATTCCTACCTGGTCGGACCTAATGTGACTTCAATCCCACACTATGTGGCTGCCTCTTAATGCCTTCAGAGTTCCAGGGATGGGTCTCGTCATGTTTTGCCCACATCCCAAGAACAGAAGCGAAACATATTGGGTTCCTGTTACTTTCCAACTGAGCTGCTTGTTTTTTTTCCTGTCCTTTCCTCTCCAGCTTTTTCTAAAAGTTATTTTTTTCCCCATATCGCCTGGCTGAGATCAGAAACTTGCTATGTAGGAATGACAGGAAGTACGTGCCTCCTGCCACGAGCACACTGCACCATAGGACCACCGCCCGGAACTAAACCACTTAAATTTTACTGGTGTCAGCGTTAAATCTCGAGGAGTGGGAGGCTGTGGGAGAAAGGAAATCGTGGAGCAAAAAAAGAGAGGAAGGGCCCTTTATAGCTAGTCGCCAATTTGGTACAGCTGTTTACAGTGCAAAGTTCCTTTGTGCACTATTTAAAGGGGTTAACTGCATTAATTAGTGCACAGAGATTTTAGACAAATACATTAAAGAGTGCACTATCTGACTAAATTAAATCCTGCTAAATCAAAGGAACCTTTTAAAGAAAATTCTAGCTGGAAGTTTGGTCACAATACTTAACTCTGAGCTATGATATAATCTAGTCGTTCTTTAAAGAACTGACCCGGATATCATTCACCAAAAAATATATATAATTTATCAATTTCTCTCTTTCCTCTGCTTGGGGTGAAGAAGGATACAGACATTTTGAAATTAGAAAGATCTAATTATCCTAGGAATTTTGATTTCTTCTACCAAGTCTTCCGCTACTTGACACTCACCACTTTCCTGTGACCTTCACTCTCACCTAATCGCTATTTAGCCTTTCTTCTCTGTGGCAAGCAACTCCAGGCATGGCAGCAGCCAAAGAGAACAGAGATCCCCACCCCCCCGACCAATACTGCTCCATTAGTCAGTCAATAAAAACAACCAAACACTCCTAGTGAGCTTTTCTCCTCTCCTGCAATGCCGCCAAGATTAACCACTTAGAGCTGTCAAAACCCAGTGGTACGGCTGACAATTGGGAGGGTTGTAAGTGCCGAGACTTTCCCAGAACACAAATCTGTTGGATTTTGTTTCTTTTGACTGCACCGAATGCAGGAGGCAAGTATTTACCCCACACCAGCCGAAGGCATGGTCTGGCAGGGAGAGATGGCTCCTCATCCAGCACTGCTTCAAGAAGCGTTGAAGGCCCAGTAGCCCCACGGGGAAAGATTTCTTCGGCAGCACCTCCCAAACCCGCGACCTCTTCCACCTAGAAGGACAAGGGCAGCAGGCGCATGGGAACACCACCACCCCCCAAGTTCCCGCTCCAAGTCACACACCATCCCGATTTGGAAGTATATCGCCGTTCCTTCATCGTCGCTGGGTCAAAATCCTGGAACTCCCTCCCTAACAGCACTGTGGGAGCGCCTTCACCACACGGACTGCAGCGGTTCAAGAAGGCGGCTCACCATAAGAACATAAGAAATAGGAGCAGGAGTAGGCCAATCGGCCCCTCGAGCCTGCTCCGCCATTCAATAAGATCATGGCTGATCTGATCCTAACCGCCAATCTACTATCTATCACAGAACCATCTCCTGCATCTAACAGAATTGCACACACGAAATAGGAGCAGAATCAGGCTACACAGTCCCTGGGCCCGCTCCACTACCCACAGGGCCATGACCGATCCGAACCTAGACTCATGTCCAAATTCCTGCCCGCTCCCCGTAACCCTTAATGCCCTTTACTTCTAGGAAACTGTCTATTTCTGTTTTAAATTTAATTAATGTTGTAGCTTCTACAGCTTTTTGTGGCAGCATATTCCATGGACCTACCACCCTCTGAGTGAAGTAGTTCCTCCTCATCTCAGTTTTGAAAGAGCAGCCCCCTTATTCTAAGACTATGTCCCCTAGTTCTCGTCTCACCCGTCATCGGGAACATCCTCCCCGCATCCACCCGATCCAACCCCTTCACAATCTTATATGTTTCAATAAGATCGCCTCTCATTCTTCTGAACTCCAATGAGTAGAGTCCCAATCTACCCAACCTCTCCTCATATGACCACCCCCTCATCCCCGGGATTAACCGAGTGAACCTTTTTTGCACTGCCTCGAGAGCAAGGATGTCTTTCCTTAAGTAAGGACACCAAAACTGTATGCAGTATTCCAGGTGCGGTCTCACCAATACCTTGTACAACTGAAGCAATACCTCCCTATTTTTATATTCTATCCCCCTAGCAATGAAAGCCAACATTCCATTTGCCTTCTTAATCACTTGCTGCACCTGCATACTAACCTTTTGAGTTTCGTGCACCAGGACCCCCAGATCCCTTTGCACTTCAGTACTCTCCAGTTTCTTGCCATTAAGATAATAAATTGCTCTAGGATTTTTCCTGCCAAAGTGCATCACCTCACACTTTCCAGTGTTGTATTCCATCTGCCAAATCTCTGCCCACTTACTTAGCCTGTCTATGTCCCCTTGCAGGTTTTTTATGTCCTCCTCACTCACTACTTTCCCTCCCATCTTTGTATCATCTGCAAATTTTGATATGTTACACTTGGTCCCTTCCTCCAAATCGTTAATATAGATTGTAAAGAGTTGGGGACCCAGCACTGACCCCTGTGGAACACCACTAGTTACTGATTGCCAGTCTGAGAATGAACCATTTATCCCAACTCTTTGCTTTCTGTTAGATAGCCAATCCTCTATCCATGCCAGAATATTACCCCCAATCCCGTGATTTTTTACCTTAAGCAATAATCTTTTGTGTGGCACCTTGTCAAATGCCTTTTGGAAGTCTAAATACACTACGTCCACTGGTTCCCCTTTATCCACTCTATATGTTACTTCCTCAAAGAACTCCAGCAAATTTGTCAAACATGACTTCCCCTTCGTAAAACCATGCTGACTTTGTCCTATTAAATTATGATTATCCAAATGTCCTGTTACTGTTTCCTTAATAATGGACTCCAAAATTTTACCTACCACAGATGTTAGGCTAACCGGTCTATAGTTACCAGCCTTCTGTCTACTGCCCTTTTTAAATAAGGGTGTTACATTAGCAGTTTTCCAGTCTGCCGGGACCTTAGCGGAATCCAGGGAGTTTTGAAAAATTATTACCAATGCATCTACAATCCCTACCGCCACTTCCTTCAAGACTCTAGGATGTAAGCCATCAGGTCCAGGTGATTTATCCGCCTTGAGTCCCATTATTTTACCGAGTACCACTTCCTTAGTGATTTTGATCATGTTTAGCTCCTCTCCCCCTATAGCCCCCTGTTTGTCCAGTGTTGGGATATTCTTAGTGTCCTCTACTGTAAAGACTGATACAAAATATTCATTCAGTGTTTTTGCCATCTCCATATTTCCCACCATTAATTTCCCGGTCTCATCCTCTAAGGGACCAACATTTACTTTAGCCACCCTTTTTCTTTTTATATAACTATAAAAACTCTTACTATCTGTTTTTATATTTTTTGCTAATTTACTTTCATAATCTATCTTCCCTTTCTTAATCAATCTTTTTGTTATTTTTTGCTGCCTTTTAAAGTTTTCCCAATCCTCTGTCCTCCCACTAGATTTCGCTACCTTATATGCCCTTGTTTTTAGTCGAATACTATCCTTAATTTCTTTACTTAGCCACGGATGACTGTCCTTTCTTTTACACCCTTTTCTTTTCAGTGGAATATATATTTTTTGGAAGTTGTAAAATAACTCCTTGAATGTACACCACTGATCATGTGTCGTCTTACCCTTTAATCTATTTTCCCAATCCACTCTACTCAATTCCGCTCGCATACCTTCATAGTCTCCTTTATTCAAGCTTAGCACGCTTGTTTGAGATCCAACCTTCCCAAGGGCAACTAGGGATGGGCAATAAATGCCGGCCTTGCCAGCGACGCCCACATCCCATGAACGAATTTTTTTTAAATTCCAGCATGTATCCTTGGGTGTAAAATGATGAGGAGATGCGGCTGATTAAATATGTAGCAAAAGCGTATGCCATTCTTTATAAATGCACTTATCATTTTACACCCCAAGGATATGGTCCGGAATCTTTCCCCCCGTGGTGCTATTGGGCCATCAACTCTTCTTGACATCAACACAAAAGGCAGAAATTTGAGGGTCAGTGTTCTGAGTTCATACTGCTGGCAGGAAGCCTGACGCACCGCGGGGGAGGGGGAGGGGATGTGGGGAGGGGGAAGAAAGACGGGGGCTCTCCACACCGGCACTTTGGTGTTCACTTAAAAGAAACATCGGGAAATATGTGACGTGGGAGAAAGACCGTCTCTGGCCATCGCAAATCAATTTGCGAAGTTTTCCCCTTTTCTCAGTCCCCCTGCGCCACCTTAGAAAGTCTGATAGCAGGCACTTTGTCCGCACTGGATTCTGTACCCAGACAGTGCCTCGTTAGACATACAGCGAGTCAGAAAATGTTTACATTTTTAAAAAATGTTCACACTTAAAAAGGAGATCACGTCTTCCTCTTGAAAATTATGACATTTTTATAGTACTTAGAAAACAGAAACAATGCTTAATAGCACCCAATTTGTCCTCTGTATTGATGCCTCCTGTAAGGAACCACAGTGCAGGCATTCCAGCTGGTGATTTCATGGACGTCATGGTAAACACATTTAAACATTTGCAGCTTCGCTAGAAATACTGAACAAAGGAAATCTTCATGAAGATGTATGATGTCTCTCCACATAGGGACCAGAGGAATGTACCACATGGTTGGCAGTCGAGCATTTAAGGGGCATCATCCAGGAGGGAAGTTTTATGTTAGCTCAGCTCAGAACAAGAAGAAAAAATTTGCATTTTATATATAGCTGCTGAAACCCTCATCCATGCCTTTGTTACCTCTAGACTTGACTATTCCAATGCTCTCCTGGCCGGCCTCCCATCTTTCACCCTCCTTAAAGAGCTCATCCAAAACTCTGCTGCCCGCGTCCTAACTCGCACCAAGTCCCGTTCACCCATCACTCCTGTGCTCGCTGACCTACATTGCCTCCCAGTCCGGCAACGCCTCGATTTTAAAATTCTCATCCCTGTTTTCAAATCCCTCCATGGCCTCCCTATCTCTGTAACCTCCTCCAGCCCTACAACCAATGTTCTCTTTAAGCTGCGCGGCCTCTCTGGACCTCCCGCACAGCCAGCTCGCCGGCTTTTCAATGCGAGAAACTGCGCATGCATGGTATTTTGAATGGGCCATGCAGCCCCATAAAGGGGTCGCGCACCAAAAAAAAATTAACCAGAACATTGCCGACAATTTACGAGCTTATTTTTTCACCGAACTAACTTTTTTCAAACTTGTAAAGAATAAATAAATCTACTTCACATCGACACACAGGATGGCTGGCACTGTTGTGAATATATAGGTGAGGAAAGGATGCCCTCCCAGTGACCCAGTTCTTGACTTGTAGTATCTAACTGAGCCATACAGACCCTGAAGATCCCAGGTTCGATCCTTGTTCTGTGCTAAATGAACTGAACGCAGCTAAAGTGATGGCAGGATAATTGGCCTCAGTGCCCTTGTGTAGGGAGGGGGAAACATTTTGCCAGGGCTCCTGCTCCTGGCTGCTTCCCCGTGAGTACTGCTGGACACCGGATGAAGACACCGTTGTGGTGCCTCTTGTGGTCGAACAGCCAGCTGATGCTTAGGGGGGAATTTTAACCCCAAAAAACGGGTCAGGTGGGAGGTTAAGGAGTTAAAAATCTGAATCCCAACCCCCCCGCAACCCGCCTACTTCAAGTTTTAACGGAGGCGACATGGGGGACCCGCCAGCTAAAGGAAGGCGAGGACTGCAGGATCCAGGAGGTAAGGCCCCCCCCGCCCGAGGCCTCTGATTTGCCCCCAACCCCATCCCGAGGCCTCCAAATTCGTTAAGTTCGGCAGGGCCTGCGGGAAACCCGTTCTCCTGGGTTTCCCGACCGCTTTCCAGCACCCCTCGCTCCCTACCTGCCTCCAAATTAAAATTCAGGCCCTGTTGTCCACACTTGCAAATGAGGAACGGCCGCCGATGCGAAAAGCACCAACTGGACTGTATCTCAGCAAGAATCTGCACCTTCAGAAAAGGAAGGGCAAAAAATGGAAGTGGGGAAAAATGGGGCAGGGTTTAATCGTCTGGCGCAGAAATATGGCGCTTTACGATATTCGATTGCCTTGAGCTGGAGCTGCAGTGAAAGCTCACACTCCGCCCGGTCATGGGGGAAGCACATGCCTCTCGTTTGGTTGATTAATAGAGTAGGAAAGACATTGAAAGCGGCCCATGCTGCTACCTAGAGGAAGAGGGCATGTAGCTGACGGGTGTGAAAGGGGGAGGGGGGGGCGATAAACAAGGGTGGAGAAACACTGAAATAAGACAGTCTGAAATGCCAAAAGTGAGCGCACTGCATTTGTAAACCTTTTGTTGCCCTCTTTCTACTGGCAAAGTATTTCACTCTTTCAAATTACAAAAGTGACAACTAAATAAAGAAAATAAAGGTGACGAATTCAGCCCAAATACAAAGGACTTCATCAGCACAAAAAATGACACAGCGCAGCATAAATCAGGGCTGTCAAGGGTGTTTTGCAGGCTGCGCTGTCTCAAGCCGAGAGAACAGGGTTGCTAATGGCTTTGTTTTATCAAAAGGGGCTCATGGAAACTGGCCAGAAAGACTTTGAAAAGGAAAAAAAACCCCTGAAGAATTAGCACATCAATACAGCCCTTCTCGCCACTGATAGAGTGTAACGGTGCTCATGAAAATTTAACAGCAGAATACACATTTGCTCCCAGTCAGTCACAGCAGACACTTTCCAAGGACTGGAGTCTGTACCCAGACAGTGCCTCTCAGCCACACAGCGAGTCATAAAAATTTTACATTTTTTTAATAAATTGTTCACGCTTAAAATGGAGATCACGTCCTCCTCTTGAAAATTATGACATTTTTATAGCACTTAGAAAACAGAAACAATGCTTAATAGCACCCAATTTGTCTTCCGTCCTGATGCCTCCTGTAAGCGAGCACAGCACCAGCAATCCAGCTGGTGACTTCATGGATGCCACTGTGTCACCTACAACTGAACGTACACTTCTGCCTTGACGCACTGAGTACGTCACACTGCGCCTCCCCGATTTTCAGCGCTCCACCACCGGCGGCCGTGCCTTCAGCTGCCTGGGCCCTAAGCTCTGGAATTCCCTCCCTGAAACCTCCCCGCCTACGTTCCCTCTACGCTGCATGGCCGCGCAGCCCGGGACCGGCTTTTTCAATGTTAAATTTCACGCCGTGAATAGGCCGCACGGCCCCTTAAAGGGGCCGCGCGTCCCAACGAGAGCATTAGGCGGAGCAGTGCGCTCTACCTCTCTTTCCTCCTTTTAGACGCTCCTTAAAACCTACCTCTTTGACCTGCCCTGAATATCTCCTTATGCGGCTCGGTGTCAAATTTTGTTTGATAACCGCTGCTGTGAAGCGCCTTGGGACGTTTTACCACGTTAAAGGCACTATATAAATGCAAGTTGTTGTTGTTGTAATACAAGAAGTATCTGTATTGGAAGAAGCTGGACGACTCCAAGGTGTGTGGATGCAATCCTTTGGGGAGAGTGGAGCGTGAGTGGAACGTTTCTCTCCAAAACTGGATTGGCAAGGATTGTGTCCCCTTCACACCCACCGTCACACACTCCAATTTCACAGACTTGTCCCCTGACGTCCCCTTCAATTCCTCACAGAGTGTTGCCTCTCCGCCCAAGGTTTCCAAACAATGGTGCCCACACATGGTGCCCTCAGGATTGTGCTAGATTCTTTTCAAGATAATAATGCCGTCAGTGCCAGGAACCAAAATCATGACATCAGGCTGCAGGTGGCCCGCGCAGGCAATGTTTTACGGCGGAATCAGTAGTAGTGACAGGAATTGCGGGGGGGGCTAGAAATTCGATGACACTGCGCCTGTTTTACAGTCAGAAAACAGGCACTAATGTAGAAGTTGGATAGCCAGGTGGTGAAGGATACATACTGTGCACCCGCAAGATAAGCTTGCCACCCTTCTGCAGCCGACTCACACTGCCTGAAAGGGTGGTAGAGGCAGGAACCCTAACCACATTTAAAATGTACTTGGATGTGCACTTGGGATGCTCTAACCTGCAGGGCTACGGACCAAGAGCTGGGAAGTGGGATTAGGCTGGATGGCTCTTTGTTGGCCGGCGCGGACACGATGGGCCGAAATGGCCTCCTTCCGTGCGGTAACTTTCTATGATTCTATATAGAAACATAGAAACATAGAAACTAGGAGCAGGAGTAGGCCATTCGGCCCGTCGAGCCTGCTCCACCATTCAATACGATCATGGCTGATCATCCAAATCCAGTACCCTGCCCCTGCTTTCCCACACAGAATCCCCATCGAGCCTGCACCGACACATAACCCACCCTATCCCCGTAACCCCACGTATTTAATTCCCCCTAACATATCCCATCCTATCCCCATAACCCCACATATTTAATCCCCCCCTAACACTAAGGGACAATTTATCATAGCCAAATCAACCTAACCCGCACATTTTTGGACTGTGGGAGGAAACCGGAGCACCCGGAGCACCCGGAGGAAACCCACGCAGACACGGGGAGAATGTGCAAACTCCACACAGACAGTCACCCGAGGTCAGATTCGGGTCCCTGGCGCTGTGAGGTACCAGTGCTAACCACTATGCCACCGTGCCGCCCACGAGAGCGAGAGAGTCCCCATTTAATTCCCACCACCTGAATATTGCGCCTAATATGGCAGCTGGCATGCGTGGCCACATTCCACACCGGAAACCTGTTTAATACGTCCTTTGCCAAATCGGTTTACCAGCTCAACCAACATCACTAAAACAGAGAACCAGGTCTACTTGCAGCCTAATCAGCGATCCTCAAAGGGACACTGCAGGCCGCTACATAAAGATTAAGTTAAAAAAAAAATACTTCCATGACCGTGGAGTCGGGAGAAGCAGTCGTGCTCCTCTCAGCTCCACATTAAACCCACAGACCTTTGCCAGCCACCACTCGCCCCCCACCCCCACCCCTCCATCCCAATCGCCGCCTCAACCCCGCTCCCGATCGCCCCGCTCCCTCCCTCTCCCAATCGCCCCTGTCCTGATTGCCCACACCCTCCCAATCGCCCCCTCTCCGGTTCACACCCCCCTCCTCCCTCTTCTCCCAAGACCTACCTGACCTATCGGTGATGCAGTGGCTCCAAATTCAAATGTCTTTCTCCGGTCTGCTGCCTGGGCCGCCCGGCTGGTGTCTGATGTAAATGAGGCCTGAGGCCCAATATCGGGTCCCTGTTCCGGTTCAGGGATTGTTCAGCATTGGAAAAGTCATTCACTTTGCTGTCGTAATTTTCAGTTTCACCCTTTAAATGTTGCTCAGTTCATATTTAGAGAAAATTATGTAAAAGATCCCATGGCACTTGACGTAAGAAAACTACTAGGCACTTGGCCTAAGCGTTAGACAAAGCTTTAATCAACTGTTTTTCAACATGGAGGTCTAGTTGTGTCCTTCACTGGTTCCGGTTAAGAATGTCCTGCGCAAGCTGGGCCCGTGCCCGAGTATTTATACGCTCCCTGGACAGCGCCACCTGCAGGCCACTCAGTATTATTTCATAAGTCATGAATGACAGATTCATGTCAGCACTATTTGAGGAAGAGCAGGGGAGTTCTCCCAGTGTTCTGGCCAATATTTATCCCTCAACCAACATCACTAAAACAGAGTATCTGGTCATTTATTGCATTGCTGTTTGTGGGGCCTTGCAGTCCGTAAACTCTCTGCTGTGTATTCCCTACAGTACAACTGTGACTACACTTCAAAAGTACTTCATTAGCTTTGAGGTCCTTTGAGACGTCCTGAGGTCGTGAAAGCTGCTACAGAAATGCACGTTCTTTCTTTTTAATGAACATACTTGGCTGTTTCTGAAATGTCTTTGCTGAGTCAGGTCACTATTAGTTCCTCAATGTGAAGCAATTGCACTGAAATTGCACCCCCCCCCCCCCCACCCCGCCATCTGCAGAAAAAGATGTTGAATGCGCAGATAGAGTTTTTCTTCATTAGGGCTGAACTATTTCATTGGAGGGGTTGAGCGGTGCGGTGACTTGGAACACCCACCCGCATCTCGTCTCCGGGACACGGGCCTGAATGTAGGCCAGACCAATGGGGGGATTATCTCCTTTCTCTGAAGGCTGTAAGGTGTCTTGAGCAAAATGTATTTTTGAAATCTCAGCCCAGTTCCTCATAGATTAGAATCCGTAGTACAATGTGGCCATAATTCATCACTTAATTGACAATAACTTGGTAAATCCACACAGAAAGGGAAGCAAAGCCCAGCAAGAAACACATTCTCAGCCAATGGAAAACCTTATGAGTTGACCTTTAAAAAGCCCTGGTGATATTACATGATTTCAAAATATAAATATGGCAGCATCTAAGGAAGCCAGTGCTGGCGGTGGGGGGTGGGGGGGGGGGGGGGGGTGGAGAATCTTTGTCTGTGTCTCACAGTAATGGTTAAAAATTAGTTAAAAACAGTAGTACAATTCACACAAAATTCTACATCTACTGAGTGTAAAGCTAAAGGTCGTTTTTTTTTTAAGTTCTTTGGACATGGACAACACTTACAAGGCTTACAAGTAAAGGTGACCCCGAGCTTCCGGTCGCCTGTCACTTTAATTCTCCGCTCCACTCCCACTCTGACCTCTCTGTCCTCGGCCTCTTGCACTGTTCCAACGAAGCTCAAGGAACAGCACCTCATTTTTCGATTAGGTACTTTACAACCTTCTGGACTCAACATCGAGTTGAGCAATTTCAGACCATAACCTCGGCCCCTATTTTTTCACACTGCAGCTGTTGATGATTCTGCCATTCCCATTTACACCTCATCTAGGCCCATCTTTTGCTTCTATACTTATTCCATTACCATCTCCTTTTGCTTTGTACTATCATACCTTTTGTCTTTTAATCTCTCCTGCCTTCCACCCTATCACAGACCTTCCCTTTTGTTCTTTCCTGCCCTCCCACCTTTCCCTTGCTTAAAATCTGTTACATCTCTAACTTTTTCCAGTTCTGATGAAAGGTCATCGACCTGAAACGTTGACTCTGTTTCTCTCTCCACAGATGCTGCCTGACCGGCTGAGTATTTCCAGCATTTTCTGTTTTTATTTCCGATTTCCAGCATCTGCCATATTTTGCTATTGTACTTACAAGGCAGTATTTATTTCCCATCTCGAGTTGTCCTGAGGTGTGGGATATAGTGTGGGATTGGAGTCCCATGTAGGTCAGACTGGGTATGGATGGCAGGTTCCCTTCCCTGAAGGACATTAGTGAACCGGTTGGGTTTTTGCCATAATCTGGCAGCTTTCATGGTTAGTTTTTGTTTTCTGGTGCTTGCCCACAAATGACCAGATTTATTGGGTGCAGCTTTGAACTTCAGCGGGGACATAAAATGGGCAATTGCGGATCTGCCGCCTGTCAATAGAAGTGAAAATCGGGTGAAGTGTATGACGGGCAGCCGGTCTGATGTCACTCATTTTACCTCTCTGCCAAGTTTGAAAGTTCTAGCTGTTGAATTCAATGTGCTATCGATAGGATTTGAACTCCCAACCTCTGGGTTGCTAGTCTAGGAATATAAGCACCAGTATACCGTACTTTCATTATAAGCTGATCTTTCTGAAACTAAATACAAAAACATGCTTTTATTTTTATCGCACCTTTCAGAAATGTTCCAAAGCGCTTCACATGCAATGAATTACTTTGTCGTGAATGTTATATAAGCAAATGTCACAAATCATATTAGCTGGCTGTTCGTCTCATTGCTGTTTGGTTATTCATTTCATTGCTCTTCACAGTCAGTCCGTTTTTTTGTAGTGGTGGTTGAGGGAGGAATATTGACCAGGGCACCTCCCTGTTCTTCTTCAAATTGATAGAGGTGTTTAAAATCATGAAGGGTTTAGAGAGAGTAAATAAAGAGAAACTGTTTCCAATGGCTTAGGGGTCGATAACAAGAGGGCACAGATTGAAGGTGATTGGCAAAAGAACCAGAGGCGACATGAGGAAAAACTTTCTTACACAACGAGTGGTTAGGATTTGGAATGCATTACCTGATAGGGTGGTGGAAACAGATTCTATAGCAGCATTCAAAAGGGAATTGGATAAATAGTTGAAGGAGAAAAAATTGCAGGGACATGGGGAAAGAGAGAGGCAGTGGGACTAACTGGATTGCTCTTCGAAAGAGCCGGCGCAGACTCGATGGGCTGAATGGCCTCCTTCTGTGCTGTACTATTCTATAGTGCCAAAGGATCTTTAACATCCATCTCAACCACCAGGCCATCCAAAGGGGGCAGCATCGCCATCAATGCAGCACTCCCTCACTGCTACAGCTAGATTATGGAAGATAATTTTGACTTTGGGTGCTACTGCAAAATGGGCGATACTGGATCAGCTTCCCATTATAATTATTAATCGGGAGAGATGTATAACGGGCAGCTGATCCGATGTCACCCCTTCTGCACTCACACCCAAAATTACCTCCCATAATGTAAGGCCATGGAATGGGGCTTGAACCCACAACCACTTGATTCCAAGGTGAGAATGCTACCAGCTAAGTCAAGTTGACAGTCCAAAAGGATCCCACGATTAAATTCCTGAACGGAACAATGAGAAACCTTCACTCGCGATGCTGCAGCACTAATCCTTTTCATCATACATTGGTAGTGAAGAAACACGAAGAGTAAACATATCAGAAAGAGGCAGGTCACGATGAGATCAGCAAAATTAAAAGGTAAAATAGTTTCACTGTAAGGTGTGATGATTAAGGCAAAATCCATGAGTAAAGGTACGAATCGCAAACCTCAAATTCTGACAAATGATGGATCCAAAATTAATATTATAATTGGAATCCATCAATACTTCCAGTATTAAATAAATACCTTCCATATTATTATAAAGTTAAACTTTCTCTCCCTCTTAACAATGGACTGGGTTGAATCTCCGTTTGAATGTATAACTTCATTCAGTGAAACAACTCGTACAAAGTAAAGGGGAGTTGTCGTACTTTTCACGATAAAAATTCCCCACCTAATCAACAGTCTCCCCTCCTCTCCCAAAGGCTGGGGTATAGTCACCCATGCCCCAGGACACCCAAAGTTGCCATTATTCAGATGTGAGCCTTGAAAGTAACTTTTGACAAGCTATTCAACCACGGGGGGTGGGGGTAGGATCACAATCAAGTTCGAGCCTCCCCTCATCCAACATCCACCCGTTGCACATTTTTCAGCACGACTCATTGCGCAGAGAATGAAAATGAGAATTGTTGCTGATTTCCCCTTCCCAGCCGAGGGCACGTCATGACCCCCGGGTCTGCAGGCCCTGTTTCCACCTCAGTCAGGCTCAGCTTACTCTACAAGGCTCAGTTCCACACTGGGCAGTTGCACTTACCGACTGAACCAGCGGGCAACAAAATAGAGGCAGGCTTTTGATTTCTTTTTCAGCCAAGAGTTGTATGAGTGATCCATTAGCCGTTGAAATAACAAGAAGTTGTTAGCTGAGGGATTTCCTATTGTTGTTTTACGAGGTACTGCAGAACTATGCTAGCAGATCAATTCGATTCAAAGATCATAGAGCAGCCATGGAAGTCATACGAGTGAGGTGTATTCTGTGTGATTGAATGGGGAATCAGTGAACCGTAACTGATACATTCACTGGGATTCAATAGCGCAAGTTTGTTTTTTACTTGACTGCATGTATTAGAAACATCACATAGCTCTGAATAATACTACTGAACTCTCTCAGCATCTGTGTGGCCAGAGCTACCGTCCTGTCAATAATGTCTTTTCCTCCACTTGATCCACAATAAATGCAAATAAATAACGCACATTGTGCAATTTCTGTCTCATTTCAAGTGGGAGATAGACTTAGCCAATATTCTCTGAGTCTGAGTTATAGAGTTCTTCTCACCTATAAAATAAGGCAGATTATATTCTTTACTATGTATTATCCTTTGTATCTGTGTTGCAAAGTGACAGCATCTTTCATGTTGAGCTGCAAAGCTATCCTTTAGTGAAAGCTGCATGTGCGCCTTCATTCTTTTATCTCAGCTTTCCAATTCAAGTATGTTTAATGTTGGTTGTGGCAAGAATGATCTTTACAATGCTAAAGGGAAGATCACCGTTGGTGTACAGGATCTGTAAAGGCCAGTATTATAGTCCAGACCGCATTTTAAACAACATAATGTAGAACAGGCAAGGGCTGTCCACAACGCTTCTCTGTCTTCACTTGTGCTGCGATGGTTTGTTGGAAAATGTTGGATGTTCCAAAGCAGAACTATATGGAAGTAGGCTCGGATTACAATCCTAATTCTTTTTTAAATTATCCACTGTTCCTGTTTGCTCCTTTCAATAACCGCTTCCCCTCTTGTATCCTCTTCCGGTTAGGAGGATATGTAGCCTACATTCCCATTTTCTACAATTGAACAGTAAAAGACTTGATTCAAGTACAGTACAATGGGCAATTGCAGTTTTCCACTCCTACCCCACCACCCCCCAAAAGTGTGTTATAGGGGGTCCTCCAGCATGTGGTCCGACAAGCAGAATCCTGTCCTACAGTCTATGGGCTGGATTTTGTCTTGGGGTCGGGTTGGGGTCATGTTACCCACATTTCGTGTTGCCCCCCCCGACTCCAGATTAATGTGGATTAATGATGCGATTTTAACTTAATTGGCCAATTGAGTTCCCACATGTGGGAACCCATGGCCAATGAGTTATTCCAGTCTGAAAGTCGCCTCCGATGACGTCATCATTGCTGCTGCATTTAAGGTCTGCAGCAAGCCTTGCTTCCTCTGCAGGCTGCCAAGCTTTTGGACCTGTAATCTCAGCACCTGCAGCAGGAATGGCCAGCCAATGGCCCAGGGCTGCTCCCAGGTTCCATGATGTTGCCCTTCAGGCTTTGGTAGATGGAGCAAGAGCCAACAAGGAGGTGCTCTTCCCCTCCTCAGGGAGGAAGAAGCCTCCCCAGCAGACAAAGGCTGTGTGGGTCCAGATCGCCCAGGAGGTCACCTCTTTATCTCTGACAAGCAGAACCTGGATCCAGTGCAGGAAGAGGTTTCATGACCTTCTACGTACTGCTAGAGTATGACTTTCCCTTCACCCTCAATCTGATCCCCATTGCCTCTCCTCACCAGCACTCAGCTTTAGCAACCTCTTCCTCCATATCCCACTTGACACTGACATCCATGCACCCTTACCCATTCCCTCTCCCTATATGGTCACATTCACCTTACTATTCCACTATGCAGCCCTCACACTCCCTATCACTGTCATGCTATGAAAACAACTTACAACACACAGGGAGGGCCCTTGGTCTTGCCACCTCACTCCATCTTTGTCTCCTTCTAAGCATCTATGCTATGGACTCTCTACACTCACTCCTTCAATCTCACTCAAACTCCACTTGTCTCCCTCATTGCAGGAAAATTGAGCTCACAATAAAAGAGAAAGAGCCAGGACAGGAGGAGGCCCACCCTCATTAGCCCAGCTCACCCCCTGGTAGGAGGCAGTCCTGGAGATCGTGGGCGTCCAGGAGGAAACGCAAGTGGGGGACGGACAGACGGGTGCAGCAGAGGAAGCTGGTGACTGAATAGTGTTCCATCTCTCTCATTGACATTGCATGAGTCGCTGATAATGAATCTGAAGCTCTAACAGATGGATTTATGATCATCTGCAATATGCAATGTGCATGTAACCTTGGCATCACATCTCTGACTCTTTCCTTTACTCCCCCACAGGACCATCGCAAGCACCCATCCCCCCTAGCCAGGAGGACCAGCCTGAGCAGACAGACTCCTCAGAGGAAGCTGCAACCTCTGAGGGCGCAGCGTCAGCAGAACTAAGTGCACCCAGCACCAGCGCAGACACTCACACCTCGGTGGGACCCTCGGGACATAGAGTAGTGTTGTCACCTGGTGTATCACAGCTCACAAGTGAGCATCAGCAGATGGTGGAGACAGGGACAGCAGTGGAGAGTCCTAGTAGGAGGGCGCAGGACTCCCCTAGCTCGGCTCAGCTGCATGTCGACCCTCTGCCTCTGGGGCCATCCATAAGATCAGCGGTGCTGGGACTCCAGGAACAGATGCAGGAGTCTCTGACAGGTTTTATCTCCAGGGTCGCTGCGAGTGTGGAGCGAATGGAGGAGTCCATAGCGAACATGAGCAGAGCCTTTGTGGAGTCATTGGCGCATGAACGCATCACCATGGAAAGGATGGCAACCTCCATGGAGGTGATAAGTCGCCAGAGTGCAGAAAACATGGTTATTGTTCTGAATAGAATGCCATCTCTGGAGGAGCGATGGTCATCTATTGAACAGAGAAACAAGACCTTCATGGAAGTCCTTCTGAGTAGGACTTCCAGTGCAGATACGGGTCCCCATGGCCCCCCTGATGTGCAGCAAGGTGCTCTCAAGCCACTTGCAAGCACGGAGGTGGACCTGACCCATGAGAGGGATGTTGGTGGCACACAACAAGGAGGTGGGGGCATCTCTCCAAGCGCTCACACTTCCATGCCACTAACAGGTCCTCGCTCAGAGCCCCATCAGAGTCCGCACCCAAGTGAGATCGGCGTCTCAACCCCTGCCCAGCCGCAGGAGCAGCAGACTGTTGCCGAGCCCTCTCAGGTTCGCAACCCCAGAGGACGCCCACCAAAGGAGTCGAGACAGGAGCAGCAACAAAGTGAGCAGGGGGCCTCCACTTCTGCTGAAGCCACAGGGGAAGCACCACGTCGGAGCACGCGTAAGAGAAAGAAACTGCACAAATAGTCACAAGGGTAGTCACTTGGGTGAATTTTGATGTGTATTGTTAAGAAGCCATCAGGTCTAAAGTGTAAATAAAAACTCTGATGGCTACAGCTGCAGTTGTGGCGTCTGTCATTTCGCTAATGGGACTTCCACAATGAGGCCTTAGGATAACTTGCAATTGTCAGTATGGTGGTCACATTGTTAGGGATCCGCTGGGTCTAGGCCATTGTCGTAGCTCTGGTAAGAAGCTGCGAGGCATAAGTGCTTTCTTGTCTAGGCTAAGCAAATCTGGCCAAGATGAGTGCGTTCCTTGCATTCCGGGCAGCTATGGTCTCGCGTAATGCTGCCGCTGGTTGAGGGGCCTCTGCAACTTGTTCGTTCTCTCTCTCCTCCTCCTCCTCCTCCTCCTCATCTGAGGAGGCTATGTGAGGAGCCACTTGGTCCTCCGGCATCTGTAAGCCATGACGCTGTGCCATGTTGTGAAGTGCACAGCAAACCACGACGATTCTGGAGACCCTGGCTGCTGAGTATTGCAGGGCTCCACCTGATCTATCCAGGCATCTGAAGCGCATCTTCAGCATACCGATGGTTTGCTCGATTATGGATCTGGTGGAAATGTGGCTGGAGTTGTAGCTCTCCTCAGCTGCGTTGGATGGGCTCCTCAACGGCGTCATCAGCCACGTCCTCAGGGGATAGCCCTTGTCTCCAAGTAGCCATCCGTGAAGTTGGTCTGGCGGACTGAATAGCGGAGGCACACTAGACTGGCGCAGTATGAAGGAGTCATGGCAACTGCCAGGGTACTTGGCACAAACATGCAGAACTTCCTTGTTGTGGTCACACACCAGCTGAACATTGAGGGAGTGGAAGCCCTTGCGGTTGACAAAAATACCTGGATTGCGATGGGGTGCCTTAAGGGCCACATGTGTGCAGTCAACGACGCCCTGCACCCTTGGAAAGCCTGCCAGATTAGCTAATCCAACCGCACGCGCTGTGACACTTGCTCGATCCTTGGTGAAATGGATGTGATTGTGCGCGATGGCAAAGAGGGCATCGGTTACCTGCGTGATGCAGGTGTGTGCGGCCGCCTGTGAGATGCTGCTGATGTCTGCTGCTGATCCCTGGAATGAGCCTGAGGCAAAAAAGTTGAGTGCGGTGGTGACTTTGACGGCCACTGGTAAGGGGCATCCACCTGGTCCTCTGGGCTCCAGGTCTTGTTGCAGCATTGCACAGATGTCACCCACTACCTCTCGCGAAAGTCGGAGCCGCCTTTGGCACTGCTGCTCAGACATGTTGAGGTAGCTGACCCTCTGTCTGTAGACCCTGTTTGGGGGGTATCTCCTGCGCCGACGGCCTTCCATGCGCAGGCCCCTTCTGTCCTGTGCAGCTTCAGGTGGGTGAGCAGCAGCTTGGCGCTCCTGCTGTTGCTGCTGCTGTTGCTGCTGCTGTTGGTGGTGCTGTTGTTCATGGTTCTGCTGGTGCCGCGGCTGCTGTTCCTCCTCATCAGATATCCAGGAGGGAAGGAAATAAATGGCTCCCATGCCTCTGGTATATGTCTCAGTTGAGGAAGCCCTCAATGAGGGTGGCGAGAGGGGTTTCCCAGGAGGTCACACTGCAGATGGGTGTCAGGCTCCAAACTTCCAGAGCTGTGGTTATGCCTTCTAAAAGTTCCCCCAGACCTGTTACAACAAAGTCCTGCCACCTGCAATTGATGGCTGATCAAATCTCCTATTTAAACATAGAAACATAGAAGATAGGAGCAGGAGTAGGCCATTCGGCCCCTCGAGCCTGCTCCGCCATTCGATGAGATCATGGCTGATCATCCAAACTCAGTACCCTGTACCTGCCTTCTCCCCATATCCCTTGATACCTTTAGCTTTAAGAAATATATCTAACTCATCCTTGAATATATTTAATGACTTCGCCTCAACTACCTTCTGTGGTAGAGAATTCCACAGGTTCACCACTCTCTGGGTGAAGAAATTCTTCCTCATTTCTGTCCTAAATGGTTTACCCGTTATCCGTAGATTATGACCCCTGGTTCTGGACTCTCCGATCATCGGGAACATTCTTCCTGCATCTAGTTTGTCCAGACCTGTCAGAATTTTATATGTTTCGATGAGATCCCCTCTCATTCTTCTATACTCCAGTGAGTATAAGCCCAATCGACCCAATCTCTCCTCATATGTCATTCCTGCCATCCCAGGTATCAGCCTTGTGAATCTTCGCTGAACTCCTTCCATGGCAAGAACATCCTTCCTCAGATAAGGTGACCAAAACTGCACACAGTACTCAAGGTGTGGTCTCACCAAGGCCCTGTACAACTGCAGCAGGACATCCCTGTTCCTATACTCAAACCCTTTCGCTATGAAGGCCAACATGCCATTTGCCTTCTTCACCGCCTGCTGCACCTGCATGCTTACTTTCAGCGACTGGTGCACAAGGACACCCAGGTCTCGTTGCACTTCCCCTTCTCCCAATCTATTGCCATTCAGATAATAGTCTGCCTTTCTGTTTTTGACACCAAAGTGGATAACCTCGCACTTATCCACGTTATATTGCATCTGCCACGCTTCTGCCCACTCACCCAACCTGTCCAAATCATCCTGGAGTTTCTCGGTATCCTCCTCGCAGCACACACTCCCACCCAGCTTTGTGTCATCTGCAAACTTGGAGATATTACATTTAATTCCCTTATCTAGATCATTAATGTATATTGTGAATAGCTGGGGTCCAAGGACCGATCCCTGCGGTACCCCACTAGTCACTGCTTGCCACTCGGAAAAAGACCCATTAATTCCTACTCTCTGCTTTCTGTCCGCCAACCAGTTCTCTATCCAAGTCAATACCTTGCCCCCAATCCCATGTGCCTTAACTTTACACGCTAATCTCTCATGCGGGACCTTATCGAAAGCCTTTTGAAAGTCCAAATACACCACATCTACTGGTTCTCCCTTATCCATTTTCCCAGTTACATCCTCAAAAAATTCCAGTAGATTAGTCAAGCACGATTTACCTTTTGTAAATCCATGTTCACTTTGTCCGATCCTGTCACTGTTTTTCAAGTGCTCAGCTATTACATCCTTTATAATGGACTCTAGCATTTTCCCCACTACCGATGTCAGGCTTACCGGTCTGTAATTCCCCGCTTTCTCTCTACCACCCTTTTTGAATAGTGGGGTAACATTAGCTACCCTCCAATCCATGGGTACAGTTCCAGATTCCATCGAATGTTGGAAGATGATCAGCAATGCATCTATTATTTCTAGGGCCACTTCCTTAAGTACCCTAGGATGTAGATTATCAGGCCCTGGGGATTTATCGGCCTTCAATACCGTCAATTTCCCTAACACCATTTCCCTGCAAATACTGATTTCTTTCAGTTCCTCCCTTTCATCAGACCGTCAAAGGTTGAGCTGCAGCTGATAGTCAGCAATCCACTTGTGCTCCCGCCAGGTTTCACTGGAGTGTTTCCCATCAGGCGTGCTTCACATGGGAAAAGGGTTAAAGTACCTAAAATGGTTCAAAATGGCATTACTGAGCCACTTTAGGGATTGTTAAGAGCGTTAATGGCCTTTCGCGCCTCTTGGAGGCGGGACGGAGTCGGGAACCCCGCGACCCATTTTGTCAAAATTGCGTGGAGGCGTGTTGGTGTCGGGATGGGGTCGGGACCCCCGAATCTGCTACTTTAACCCCCCCCCACGCCTCCAAACCCGACTCCACGGGGCATTCAAAATCCAGCCCTAATCCTGTCCTACAGTGTACGCCTCCAGCCAAAATCCTGTCCCACAGTCTATGTCTCCAACCAGAATCCTGTCCTGCAGTCTATGTCTCCAACCAGAATCCTGTCCTACAGTCTATGCCTCCAGTCAGAATCCTGTCTTACAGTCTATGCCTCCAGTCAGAATCCTGTCCTGCAGTCTATGTCTCCAGTCAGAATCCTGTCCTGCAGTCTATGTCTCCAGTCAGAATCCTGTCTTACAGTCTATGCCTCCAGTCAGAATCCTGTCTTACAGTCTATGTCTCCAGCCAGAATCCTGTCTTACAGTCTATGCCTCCAGTCAGAATCCTGTCTTACAGTCTATGCCTCCAGTCAGAATCCTGTCCTGCAGTCTATGTCTCCAGTCAGAATCCTGTCCTGCAGTCTATGTCTCCAGTCAGAATCCTGTCCTGCAGTCTATGTCTCCAGTCAGAATCCTGTCCTACAGTCTATGTCTCCAGTCAGAATCCTGTGTTACAGTCTATGTCTCCAGTCAGAATCCTGTCCTACAGTCTATGCCTATATCCAGAATCCTGTCCTAGAGTCTATGCCTATATCCAGAATCCTGTCCTACAGTCTATGCCTATATCCAGAATCCTGTCTTACAGTCTATGTCTCCAGTCAGAATCCTGTCCTGCAGTCTATGTCTCCAGTCAGAATCCTGTCCCACAGTCTATGCCTATATCCAGAATCCTGTCCTAGAGTCTATGCCTATATCCAGAATCCTGTCCTACAGTCTATGCCTATATCCAGAATCCTGTCTTACAGTCTATGTCTCCAGTCAGAATCCTGTCCTACAGTCTATGCCTATATCCAGAATCCTGTCCTGCAGTCTATGCCTCCAGTCAGAATCCTGTCTTACAGTCTATGCCTCCAGTCAGAATCCTGTCTTACAGTCTATGCCTATATCCAGAATCCTGTCCTAGAGTCTATGCCTATATCCAGAATCCTGTCTTACAGTCTATGCCTATATCCAGAATCCTGTCTTACAGTCTATGCCTATATCCAGAATCCTGTCCTACAGTCTATGCCTATATCCAGAATCCTGTCCTACAGTCTATGCCTATATCCAGAATCCTGTCTTACAGTCTATGCCTATATCCAGAATCCTGTCCTACAGTCTATGCCTATATCCAGAATCCTGTCTTACAGTCTATGCCTATATCCAGAATCCTGTCCTACAGTCCAAGCCTCCAGTCAGAATCCTGTCCTACAGTCTATGCATCCAGCCAGAATCCTGTCTTACAGTCTAAGCCTCCAGTCAGAATCCTGTCTTACAGTCTAAGCCTCCAGTCAGAATCCTGTCCTACAGTCTAAGCCTCCAGTCAGAATCCTGTCCTACAGTCTATGTCTCCAGTCAGAATCCTGTCCTACAGTCTATGCCTCCAGTCAGAATCCTGTCCTACAGTCTAAGCCTCCAGTCAGAATCCTGTCTTACAGTCTATGTCTCCAGTCAGAATCCTGTCCTACAGTCTATGTCTCCAGTCAGAATCCTGTCTTACAGTCTATGCCTCCAGTCAGAATCCTGTCCTGCAGTCTATGCCTCCAGTCAGAATCCTGTCCTACAGTCTATGCCTCCAGTCAGAATCCTGCCTTACAGTCTATGCCTCCAGTCAGAATCCTGCCTTACAGTCTATGCCTCCAGTCAGAATCCTGTCCTACAGTCTATGCCTCCAGTCAGAATCCTGTCCTACAGTCTATGCCTCCAGTCAGAATCCTGTCCTACAGTCTATGCCTCCAGTCAGAATCCTGTCCTACAGTCTATGCCTCCAGCCAGAATCCTGCCTTACAGTGAAGTCCTCCACCCTCCTCCCTGGTTATAGCGATTTTCTCAAGCCAGAAACGAAGGCAATAGTGGACCTTCAGCCAGAAACTGCTGCAATTGTGGGATCGATGGAAGTACTATAACACTGCTAAAGAATTCCACCTTTCACAGCCTCAGAACGTCCCAAAGCGTGTTCCAGCCAATGAAGTACTTTTTGAAGTGTAGTCACTGTTGTAATGTAATGTTGTAATATGCGCACAGCAAGCTCCCACAAACAGCAATTGAGGGTAAGTAAAGAGGCATACATTAAGTACATGGACAGCAGAGGAGAGCATGATAAGGGAAAATATGAAGAGATTAGGAAAGAAGTCAGAAAAACAATTAGGAAGGCAAAGAGGAACTATGAAATTAAATGATCAAGGAACATAAAACAAAATAGTAAAATATTTTACTGGCACATCAATAAAAAAAGGAAGGTCGGGATGGGAATAGGGCCACTAAGGGATGGACAGGATAATACCACAGGCAGTGATAGAGTGGTGGCAGATATTAAATAATTACTTTGCCTCAGTATTTACCAGGGAGATAGAACAGGTGGACATGACATTGGATCATGAGATTAGTAATGAAATAACTGCATTTACAATAAAAAAGAGATATATTAAATAAACTAATCAAACTCAAAGAGGAAAAAAACCCTGGTCCGGATGGACTACATCCGCGCATTTTAAAAGAATCTAGGGAAGAGATAGCAGAGGCATTACTACACATATTTAATAATTCGTTAGAAAAAGGTGTCGTGCCAGAGGACTGGCGGATAGCTAACGTAATACCGATATTTAAGAAGGGGGATAGAACATGTCCAGGGAATTATAGACCAGTCAGCTTAACATTGGTGGTAGGTAAAATAATGGAATCACTACTAAAGGAGAAAACAGAAGAACATCTAGAAGCCAAAAATATAATACTGAATAGTCCGCATGGATTTCAAAAGGGAAAGTCTTACTTGACCAACCTCATTGAATTTTTTGAAGAGGCAACAGAGAGAATAGACAATGGTAATGCAGTAGATGTAATTGACCTAGATTTTCAAAAGGCCTTCGATAAGGTACCCCATAATAGACTGATGAACAAGGTCAGAGAATGCGAAGTCATGGGACAAGTAGCAGAATGGCTAGCTAGCTGGCTTCAAGACAGAAAGCAGAGAGTAGGGGTAAAAGGTAGCTATTCACAGTGGCAGAATGTGGGTAGTGGTTTTCCACAAGGATCAGTGCTGGGACCACTGCTGTTCACAATTTATAATTAACAATTTAGACATTGGAATCAAAAACACAATTTCTAAATTTGCGGATGACACCAAATTGGGGGGATAGTTAATACTGAGGAGGACTGCAACAAATTACAGGAAGACATTAATAAACTTGCTGAATGGGCATATAATTGGCAAATGAAATTCAACACAGATGAATGTGAGATATTACATTTTGGTAGGAAGAATAGGGAGGTCACTTATTACTTGGAAGGTGCGAGTCTGGGTGGGGTAGAGGAGCAAAGGGATCTCGGAGTACAAATACACAAATCAATAAAAGTAGCGACACAGGTTAACAAGGCCATAAAAAAAGCAAACCAGGCACTAGGGTTTATTTCTAGAGGGATAGAATTGAAAAGTAGTGAAGTTATGCTAAACTTGTATTGAACCTTGGTTAGACCACACTTCGATTACTGCGTACAGTTCTGGTCGCCATATTATAAAAAGGATATAGAGGCACTGGAGAGGGTGCAGAGAAGATTTACAAGGATGATACCAGAAATACGAGGGTACATCTATCAGGAAAAGATGAACAGGCTGGATCTCTTTTCGCTTGAAAAAATAAGGTTGAGTGGTGACCTAATTGAGGTCTTTAAAATTATGAAAGGTTTTGATAGATTAGATACAGAGAGAGTGTTTCCACTTGTGGGGAAGAGCATAACTAGAGGACATCAATATAAGATAGTCACCAATAAATCAAATAGGGAATTCAGAAGAAACTTCTTTACCCAGAGAGTGGTGAGAATGTGGAACTCGCTACCACAGGGAATGGTTGAGTCAAATAGTGTAGATGCATTTAAGGGGAGGCTAGAGAAGCATACGAGGGAGAAGGGAATAGAGGGTTATGCTGATAGAGTTAGATGAGGAAAGAGGGGAGGAAGCTCGAGTGGAGCATAAACGCCGGCATGGACTGGTTGGGCCGAATGGCCTGTTTCTGTGCCGTATATCCTATGTAATCCTATGTAAGCAATGAGATAATGACCAGATAATCTAGAATCAGTCAGAAGGAAGGATTCCAGAACTGGTAGTATCAGACATAAAGAAGTACCCTACGACTGGTAATATCAGACTGAAGTACTTTAGAACTGATAGTATCGGACCGAAGGAAGTACTGTAGAACTGGTAGCATCAGATCAATTAATCCAGCTTTGTTGATGACACCTTTGGAAATACTGTTAAACAATGAAAAATAACTCATCACTGAAACAGCTAACCTGATTTCAGAATGGTTAATTAGGTCAGAAATGATAATGGAGAATGACATGACACAAGTCGAGTCCATTTGAAGTGTGCACATAAATTTCACAGCTTCTAGTGTCCACCTATGTACATTCTTACTTTACAAAGAGGCAGTGGTGTTTTTGGACAATGCTTGTGGTTTGAGAAATCTTACAAGGTCAATCAAATATTCTGGCAACGATTTTCCTTGATGGATGGCCTGGCATATGGATTAAAAGACAGTGCACATTATTAGGATTAAGTATTTACTACAAATCACAGCAGGCTGACAGCGATGTACCTTAGCCATTCTGGAGTGGATTCAGTGTTGTCAGCACTTTCTTTGTTCCACTGGGTCTTTTAGGCTATTAATAATCAGATGCATCTCTTCGAGACTGAATTTATATTTACCCAAGTGTCGCTTCAGCTCTTTAGTTGCTACAATGGCTATTTCCCTATTGCTGTGTGGTTGGGCCCTTGCACAGTGACTGTTTACAAACAACACAATTGCATTGTATGCTGTTAATGCGCTGAATATACAAAAGGGTTATTCTGATGTTCTGACTAATCTCCCAGCATCTGGCATGGAGCACGATGAGAGGCTAAAATTTTCTGGTAACCACTTTGTTTCAATAAATAAACCACAGCTCTGAGATCATAGGCAGCAGTTTCATGGCCCAGATTTTTGCATTGACAATAACGGTGAAGCTGTCGGCACGCTCCGTTCTTAAAGACTAAATCGGACAGTAACTTCTGGAGTCCGCACCATGCGCGGCGAAACGCGGAAATCGGGAGGTTGCTGTCTGAGCTGCCCTGCTCCTCCACAAGCTGCACTACACCGGTTTCAGCATTCAAACACGTGAAGGGTGTGAAGGTGCTGCACTTACCCACTAATTACCCACTAAACATGCCAGAAAAAGTTAGGGCTGGTGCATTCAGGTGTAAGTGAATTTTTAACGGCATGATAAGTCTTAATTACTGCCAAACAACCTCTCTGGCCCTGATAATTTACATTTACAAGTGTAGATTCTCATTCCTTTAGATTTTAATTATTGTTGGAGATTTAAAAACAATTAAAAATTAAAATAATTTTTTTTAAACACCTCTTTTATCTCTCTCTTTTTCTTTCCATCCCTTTATTTTGCTTTCTGTACATGATTTTACATTGAATTAAATATTCTAATTTATTCTTCCTGGTTTAGACTCTGTGACCGGAATTTTACCGGCGCTGAGAGGATGGGATCGGAGGCGGGTCAGCTGTGAAATTAGAAATGATTGACAGCAGGTCGGGACCTGGCTGTCAACTCGCCCCCATGCTAGTCTCCCAGGTGTCGGGTCTGTCAGTGCTGAACAGACCCCACACCAAGCGGTGGGGGATGCAATTTAGATCATTAGTTGAATTGTTAAGAGGCAATTAAGTGTTATTTTAAGTCTACCTTTAGATTTTTAGAGGTCGCCAATGGCTTACTGCATTTGGAAAACAGATTGAGCTTTATGCAGGTTGCAAGTGTTTGGAGCAAACTCTCTATCCAGTGTCACCTCATTGGAACAACCTCTCTCACCATTGACAGATCGCTCCTGTCATCTCAACCTCACCTGCCATCTATTTCATCAGCATCATTGCCCTTGAAACTATCTCACCTTGCTCCTCAGAATCCCACCATGATCAGCCCCAACACCAGCATCACCGGGCACACCAGCAGCACCAACAACAACACCAACCTTCTCCGCAATCAACTGATGCTGCACAGGACAGAGGGCATGGTGTTGGTGTGGGGTGGTGCCAACCTGGCGCATCATGTGGCAGCCAGGGTGTGCAGCATCAAGTGAAGTAAATCTGGCCATGGTGAGTCCATCCCTGGCATCCTGGGCAGCAATGTGGTTGGGTGCTGATGCCCTGTGTACTGTGCAGCATCAGTTGATTGCGGAGAAGGTTGGTGTTGATGCTGCTGGTGTGCCCGGTGATTCTGGTGTTGGGGCGTGGGCGACCCCGTGGGCGACCTTGTAAAATGGTACGGTGTGCTCAAAATACTTTTTAATGGGCTGTTAACAAGGTCATAATGACCTGAATTGCCTCCCCCGCCACTGTGTGTCGGGTCTGTTCAGCCCTGACTGACCCGACATCTGGGAAAGTCACGTGGTGGCAGGTTGACAGCGGGGTCCCGACCCGCTGTCAAAAACATTTTTTTCCCACCCAACCCACCACAGAACGTGCCCGCTGACCCCCCGAAAAATTACCCCCATCTATTCAGAACCCTATCTACCGGCTGGAAATCATTTCACTAATTCCAGCACTGTACAATATTTGAACAGTGTAGTTAGCTGTGTCTGAATAACAAATCTTATATCCTATATGATATACCCAAGGAAAATCCTTCTTGTGTCCTAAATTCTTAAATTAGGATTTGGACTGCACTGCCTGATAGAGTGGTGAATACAGATTCAATAGTAGTCTTCAAAAGGGAATTGGATAAATACTTGAAGGAGAAAAAATTGCAGGGATATGGGGAAAGAGCGGGGCAGTGGGACTAACTGGATTGCTCTTCAAAAGTGCCAGCGCAGACTCGATGGGCTGAATGGCCTCCTTCTGTGCTGTACTCTTCTATGATTCTATGATTCTGACTTCTTTATTTTCCCACCAGAAGTGAGTCCCACACTGCCCTCCTCCCCATTCGGGTCCTTAAGTGTACGGTTCAGACAAGGCACTTGGGAGACAAAGACCCTTCTGCTCCATCCAGTTTGGCAACCACCTTTAGGAACCTGGGCCCTGCGATCACTGTGGTTCACCTTGAACTCAAATTCACACAGGTCATTTTTTATTCCCCACTCGTGGATTCCAATAGATGTCTGCGAATTAAAATAGGTTCCACATCTCTATGCCTGATGGCACCCAGTTACCCTGTGATTATACTTGAGGCAAATGATGGCCAAGACAAGGCACAGGGGAGTGATCACCTTCCGAATGGGAAAAATGCAGTTCCTCCCCTTCATTAGCATTTGGCTAACAGTTTTCCTCCCAGATAGCGGGTTCTCAGAAGTCTCGTCAGGCTGATGCTGCCGGGCAAATTAGTCAAAAGAAAAAGGCACAAGTGGCACAAAAGGTAGTGAGAGAGAAATTAAAGGAAAGGTGGCCATTCCTTGTGACACAAAACCTGACTCAGGGTTGAAGGGAACTAAGTCTTCTTAATCACTAACACAGAGAGGCTAATGCATTACCCAAGTGCAATTATTACAAGGATGGGGATAAATAAGCTCATGACTTCAGCACTGAAGTAGCAGCCAGCTAAGTAAATCAATTCTACAGCAAGGCTCCCTGTGCTCTAATAAGTCAATTAACCGAGAATTTGCCAACCACCGATGATGTTGCCTGGGTGACCTTAGAGTGTCCATTGGTTCACTAGAAGCTTCCATTACTGGTGGACATCACAGGATATTGTCTATCTCGTCAACAATGAGAGTGAAATTGCCACATAGTACAGTACTCTTACATTCTCGCATGCATTTTTAGTTGATTGGGCCATTTGATTTGTTTTAGTCGTGCCCTCCTCCCGGCACTGTGGGGGGAGCTGCACTTGTAGAGATAGTTGTCCTCGTGGCATTGGGCTTGCCACTCCATTGGTCCAAGCAAATTAGAGCCAACTACCGCTTAACCCTTTACCATTCAAACTAGTAATATTCGATGCAGAGATAAGAATTGTACTTAGACAAGCTCCCGCTCCCAGCTGGGTCAATGGGATAGGAATGTGCTAGTGGATGCCCCACAGTTTATCTGTGGGAAATAAAGGCATCCATCAAAATAATGGAAATGGGTAAAGTTCAGGGACCTATTGGGTTTCCAGAAGAATGCTCAAATGGGCACTCTTATTCAAGCACCTGGTGAGATGTTAGCAGTACTTTTAGTCAATTCTCCTGTTGAAGTATGACTTAAAATCCTGACCAATTATCAGCACTGTGTCTCGCTGACTGGTACCAAAACCGGTTGATAATAACTAAACGGGATTCATCTGTGGAAGACACCCTGGAAACAAAGCCCAACACCTTCTGAGTATTGCCGTAAAACATATTGGTGTGCCCACGCCCACTCTCGTACTCTCACTCAGTGCTGGAAAGGACTTTAGCAGAATTCAGAAGCCCTTCCTCTGGTCAGTCCTAGAGGTAAGGAGATTCAGTCTGGTATTCACTTAGTAGATCTTTCCAATTTACTTGTGCCCCTTATCCTCCACCATTACCAATAATTGTAAGGGTACAAGACAAGGATGCTCGTTGCCATTGCAATTGTTTGTCATGAGTATCAATCTAGTGGCCTTGACCACATAATACTTCTAAGGTATCCAGAGGATTAAAATAGGAACTCAAAGAACTATATAGGAACAGAGGAACAGGAGGAGGCCATTCAGCCCCTCGAGCCTGTTCCGCCATTCAGTGAGATCATGGCTGATCTACGACCTAACTCCATATACCCGCCTTTAGCCCATATCCCTTAATACCTTTGGTTAACCAAAAGCTATCAATCTCCGATTTAAAACTAACAATTGATCCAGCATCAATTGCCGTTTGCGGAAGAGAGTTCCAACCTTCTACCACTCTTTGTGTGTAGAAGTGTTTCCTAATTTCACTCTTGAAAGGTCTGGCTCTAATTTTTAGACTATGCCCCCTAGTCCTAGAATCCCCAACCAGTGAAAATAGTTTCTCTCTTATCTACCCTATCTGTTCCCCTTAATATCTTGAAAACTTCAATCAGATCACCCCTTAACCTTCTAAATTCTAGGGAATACGACCCTAATTTGTGTAATCTCTCCTCGTAACTTAACGCTTGGAGTCCAGGTATCATTCTGGTAAATCTACGCTGCACTCCCTCCAAGGCCAATATATCCTTCCTAAGATGTGGTGCCCAGAACTGGGCCCTGAACTACTCATTATATGATGAAAACATGTCCCTGTACATGAGGTGATCCTCTCATCTCCTTCCCAAACATCGTTGTTACAGCAAAGCAATGAGGACCATACCTGTATACAAGATCAACTACTTCAAAATAAAGGCTTCAACTCACGATCCTGGATAGATTCCAACCTCGTGTCAGCTTGTCTCAGTGGTCGCACTCTCACCTCTGAGTCAGAGGAGCAAAGGTTCAAGCCCCATTCCATGACTTGAGTCCATACTCTAGCCTGACACTTCAGTGCAGTACTGAGGGTGTGCTATGTTGTTGTTGGAGGTGCCATCTTTCAAATGAGAAGCTAAACCAAGGGCCCATCTGCCTGTTGAGGTGGATGTAAAAGATCTCATGGTAATATTTGAAGGCGAGCAGAGGAGTCCTCCTGGTGTCCTAGCCAACATTCCTCCTTCAACCAACACACAGAATAATTGGTCATTACCTCATTACTGTTTGTGGACACTGCTATATGCAAATTGTCTGCCACTTTTGCCCAAACACCCATATTGATTACACTTTAATTCATTGGCTGTGGGGCATTTTGGGACACCCCTGAGAGCATGAAAGATGCTTTAAAAACACACGTTCTTTCTTTACAGGAAGCTAGAATTTACAATATGTGTTCTTGCGGGTGAGGCTTCCTGCTGGGAAAACAAAGTCAGAAAATTAGCCTTGCTATGCCTGAACTAACACACAATATGCCCTGCCAGAGGCCCATAGGACAATAAGATTAGGAGATGAAACATGGGAAAGCCGGAAATCTAAAAAGGTAGAGCCAGATAATCCTGAAAGTTCACTCGTGGCATCACTGGAAACAGAGAGGGAGGAATCAAATAGAAAAGTGAAAGTTTTGGGCCCCGCCCAGCAATGGATTAATTTACAATGTAACATGCTCGCTTATAAAAACACTGCTGTGTATCCAGCATAAGAGGGGAGGGGAGCAAGAATGCATGATATTTCAAAAATTAAAAAAGCAAATATGAATGAACTGTGCACTGTGACCTCTTGCGGTGTATGTATATTAAGCTAACAAAGCTTGTTTCGAATAAGCGATTTTCCAGCATGTCTGAAGTTGAATCGTTTAAGGCAAAATTCCAGCAGTATACAGTACGTTAGAAAATGTTCTGTTTATTGTGCTGCCGTGTAGGTAAAACATAACATCGCATCAGTAATTAATATCCCAAGATATTTCATATCCCAGTTTTGAAAAATTGTTATTTTTTTCGCTTGCCCTCCCCCACCCCTCGTTTCCTGAAGGCAATTTAAGGGTATAACTTCCATTGACAGCCTGGACAGAGATTGTTGACTGGCTATTCCACAATGGGGACCATCACAGCCCCAGCCCAATCTTGTACTCGTCTGACATCAATACATTCTTGCTTCAAGTTACTGTGATCAAAAAACAAAAACCACAGCCAATTTGTTTCCTATTCCAGTGATATTCAGACCGATTGTAGCAACTACCACTGCCACCTTAAAGTCTTTTCGTATTCCCTGTACAGTCAGTGTAGAAGGGGAGGGAGCACGACAATTATCCCAATTCCATCCTATCATGCCATCTTAAGTGGTATTTGCTGTATTCCATGTTGCATGTTAGTCCAAAGCTGCCACTGTGGTCCTGAAAGGGTTAATTTAACTGACTGAATCAATAGACAGACAAGTAGTCCAACAGACAGATAAACAGATTAGACAGATGGATAACTTACACCTGCCATTTTAACAAGTGCTGTCAGTCCCTGATAACCATAACCCTGATCAAAACGCAGAAAATCCAATACACTAAAACCACATCTCATTCAATCCAACTGTGTATCATTCCTGATCTATGCGCAACATTTAAATACACAGACCTGGTCCGAGCACAAACTACTCCTAAATTAGCCAATTTTTAATGCTCAGCACACAAGCTATGATTAATCTACTGCCAACTTTTATTTAGAAACAACAGCAGTCGTTAGAAGTCTAGTCACGCTTTGGTTAAAGGAACTCTTATCTTCCTGCAAAAAAGGTTTGCCAAACCTTTTATTGTATTTGTCGGTGAGTGGTGAGCCAGAAGAATTGTGCATAATTTTCACACATGCAATTGACGTGATGATGTGATGCGACACGCTATACATCATTGTGCTATGAGGTTTGTCATGATGAAGACGGTACCCCTTTAAGTGTTGTCTATCTGTTTACTTATTTGTAATGGATTGCTGAATGAATGTCGAAAAGGAGTCGTGGCATAAAAAATACTGGCTGCTTTTAGCTATAACTTATGGAAATTGTGATCTAAGTCTAATCCTGATCCATGGGCAACATTCTTTGACAAACCCCTGTGTCTACAGTCAAGATTCAATTGTATATATGTATAGATAAAAACTCTGAAGTTCAGTGCTTTTGCGAAACAATGCCTGAAAGAGACAGCCCTGGGGATGAATAGGCTAAATTCTATTTGTGTAACGATGCAAAAAAAAAAGAAAGTTCTTGGTAGGCTTATGAAACCCTGTACTATTTCTCATTCAGTTGAGTTGGGTAAATAAAGCAGTGAACCACTTGTGCTGCAGTATTGTGGCTGGTGAAAGACTGCGCCCCCTGTTGGCTTTGGTTGAATTATGGCGCAGGCACATTCAATGCACAGTTTTGGACAGAAGAGCTGTCAGCTCGGGCGATCCATTCAATTCTATTTGTTTGTTTAAATGTTGTTTGGGAAACTGGTGCATATAAGAGTGCGACTTACTGTCTTGGAAGGCCAACCCCCCCAATGTATTTATGATTGTATTGATTGCAGGAACAGTGACAATTCTCACTCAGGCGCTGCCTTGTAAATAGGCTGTGAAACACGTTCCACTTAAATTCGAGCACAAGGTGCAACTGCTGCACATCACTGGCACATAAGGCGTGTTGTGAAAATCAAACAGAGGGGGTAACTTTGCAGTCAACACGGGTAAATCCCCGGCGTTAGAGAATGTGAAGAGAGAGAGAGAGAGAGGGCAACAAAGTCTCAATCAAAACAAATCCCATCGCCACTTTTAATCTTGCGAATCTAGGTCAGGAGTGTTGAAGCTGGGAGCTTGAAAATATACCGAGACACGGGAGGGGAGGGGAGGGGGGTTAGCATTGGATATTGTGGCGAGGAACTGGACCTTATAATGAGCCACTGGGGACAAGTGAAGTTATTCCCCCCTCTTTAATGTTTCCCCAATCATAGTGGCATAAATCATTCATAAATCCAGCACCGGATTGTCACTTCTTAAAAAGAGCAATCAAAATGGGGAAACTAGATTCAAACCAAACATGATAACTACAAATGGTATAATCATTTGGGTTTACATTTCCCCATTCAATTTTTGGGCTATATTGAAACTGCCACCAATTGCCTGGATTAAGTATTTTCTGTTCATTAATATTAATCCGATTTATATCTTTTTTTCTCTCTTTCAGAATTGCCACCAATTGCCTGGATTAAGTATTTGGATTGTTCATTAATATTAATCCGATTTATATCCTTTTCTCTCTCTCTCTCTCTCGGGTGAGGTTTTCAACAGCATTCTCCAAAAACTGCTGCTGTGCGACCAAAAGTGACACATTTATTGCAATTTGTGAATGTAACTTTCGCCCCAGACAAAACATTAAAAAAAGAGAGACAAGACAGGTAAAGGAAGCCCCCCCGCCACCCCCAGTGATTTACCTGCCAAGAGCCCGAGGGGATGTCGGCGAAGCTGCCGAGGCCGCCGAAAGTGTAACAGTTGTAGACGGTCTCGGAGCAGTGCCACAGCAACCCGAAGCTCACCGAATCTTTGCTTTTCTCCTTGACGATCCAGGCGGGCGAGATGAAGCTGAAACTGCAGACGGCCACCAGGCAGCAGGAGAGCAGCACCCAGAGGCAGCCCACGCAGGTCCACATCCTCTGGGCTTGGGGCAGCAGGCTGCCCGCCGGCATGTCCACGAAGCCCAGCTCGGCACCCGCTTCTTTCTTTTTCCGATCCAACAGCGAATGCATCTGGAAGACAACTGAGATGGTTTTTCTCCCCCCCCCCCCCCCACCTCTTCTGCTTTTATATTCCAACTCCCCCCCTCCCTGCCTCCTCTAAATCTTCACATCAAAAAAGTCCAGCTCACGCAGTGAGATCAGTTTATAAAAGAATCTGGCATCAGGCACTTGGATCTTAAAAAAAATATCATCTACAGGTTTCCCTCCCCCCCACCCCCACCCCCTCAGCCTTCTGTAGGATTAATCCCGATTGGCAAACTAGAAGGCAGAGTGCTGGCTGTCAGCGAGGAAGTGTTGTCTCTGCTACTCTCCCGTCTCTCTCCCCTTCTAGAGAAAGGGGAGATTTTCACTTTGCAGTCAGTCACAGCTTTCGCTTCTGCATTGCTTGCCGATGCCACTAGGCGCAGACAGGTGCCTGCTCCGTGTGAACAAATCCAAGGGAAGGGAGGGAGGGGTGGGGTGGAGACACTGAGAGGAAAGAGCAAGAAATCAACAAACGCCCACTGCCTTGGCAAATCTGCTGGGGGCTTTCACAGTTTGAGCTAAATTAGCTCCCTCAGGTAGCTGAAGTGAGAGATACAATCGCATTCAGTGTGTGTGGTGGGAGGGGCTCCAGATCTGCTCTGCTTAATGAGTGTGTTCACCAAATAACTATGATGCGGAGATGCCGGTGTTGGACTGGGGTGGACAAAAGTGAGAAGTCGCACAACACCAGGTTATAGTCCAACAGTTTTATTTGAAATCACAAGCTTTCGGAGCTGCTGCTCCTTCGTCAGGTGAAGTGAAGGAATACAGTATTCCCTCACTTCACCTGAGAAGGAGCAGCAGCTCCGAAAGCTTGTGATTTCAAATAAAACTGTTGGACTATAACCTGGTGTTGTGCGACTTCTCACCAAATAACTATAGGAGGGAGAAAGGAATATGGAAGGCTAGAAAAGAGAAGGCTGAGGGTGAGCTGATAGAGGTCTTTACAATTATGAAGGGGTTCGATAGGGTAGACCTAGAGAAGATGGTTCCATTTGTGAGGGGGGCGGGGGGGGGGGGGGGTCCAAAACTAGTGTCCATAAATATAAGATAGTCACTAATAAATCCACTAGGGAATTCAGGAGAAACTTCTTTACCCAGAGAGAGTGGTGAGAATGTGGAACTCGCTACCACAGAGAGTGGTTGAGGCGAATAGCACAGATGCATTTAAGGTAAAGCTAGATAAACACGAGGGAGAAAGGAATAGAAGGGTATGCTGATGGCGTTAGATGAAGTAGGGGTGGGCAGAGGCTCGTGTGGAGCATAAACACCGGCATGGACCAGTTGTGCCGAATAGCCTGTCTCTGTGCTGTAATTTCTATGTGATAAAAGGGCTACTAGCCTAGCGCTCTCAATATGCGAGAGATGGAATAATGCAAATTCCAAACCCCTTTATAGAATCAGAAATGATAGCACAGAAAGGGCCCATTGGGCCCATTTGCAACTCAAACAACGACTCCAATCCCATATCCTCGTCCTTTCCCCATATCCTTTCATGTTCTTCCTCTTCAAATACTTATTCAAGTCCCTTTTAAATGTTCTGACCGTCTTTGCCTCATGGCCACTTGTAGCAAATCATTCCTTGCTCTGATAACCCTCTGTGAAAAAAATCCTAATTTCCCCTGTGTTTCTTTAAACAAAGGAGGAAGATTTCCGATTGACGCCCTGTGTAGCAAAAATACAGAAAAACTGTTTACTATTTGCTACAGGTAGTGTGCCAAACAAATCGACCCTGTGTGTTTACTATTCAGCATGAGATATGTCAAAACGGGTTATATTTTTAAAATCAGATTAAGTGAGCCTCCCTCCAAATAAATGAGTCCTAATAACACTGCCCAAATCATATAAAAAACAACAGCTTGTATTTATATAGCGCCTTTAACATAATAAAACGTCCCAAGGCACTTTACAGGAATACTAAAAGACAAAAAATTTGACATCGAGCCACATAAGGAGAAATTAGGGCAGGTGACCAAAAGCTTGGTTGAAGAGGTAGGTTTTAAGGAGCGTCTTAAAGGAGGAAAGAGAGGTAGCGAGGCAGAGAGGTTTAGGCAGGGAATTCCAGAGCTTAGGGCCTAGGCAACAGAAGGCACAGCCACCAATGGTGGAGCGATTATAATCGGGGATGCTCAAGAGGGCAGAATTAGAGGAGCGCAGATATCTCGGGGGGTTGTGGGGCTGGAGGAGATTATAGAGATAGGGAGGGGCGAGGCCATGGAGGGATTTGAAAACAAGGATGAGAATTTTGAAATCGAGGTGCTGCTTAACCAGGAGCCAATGTAGGTCAGCGAGCACAGGGGTGATGGGCGAACGGGACTTGGTGCGAGTTAGGACACGGGCAGCCGAGTTTTGGGTGACCTCAAGTTTATGTAGGGTAGAATAATACATGTAATAAGAGAATGTTAAGAATGAGATTGAGTCAGCATCAGCTTGGGTTTTGAAATTCATAAAATCATCAAATCTTACAGCACAGAAGGAGGCCATTCGGCCCATCATGCCTGTGACAGCTCTTTGAAAGAGCGATCCAATTAGTCCCACAGCCCCAGCTTTTCCCCCATAACCCTGAAAATCAGTCCTCTTCAAGTACATGTCTAATTGCCTTTTAAAACTTCCTATAAAATCTGATTCCACCACCCTTTCAGTTAGTGCGTTCCGGCTATTAACCACTCTCTGTGTGAAGAAATTTCTCCACATTCCCCCTCTAGTTCTTTTGCCAATTATTTTAAATCTATGACCTCTGGTTAACTCTGTAATAAAAATAGAAAATGTTGGAAATTCACAACAGGCCAATGATCCTCTGAAAGAGAGGTGGCCCTGGAGTAGGAGCGCGCGGTGTCTGCTGGTACGCTGGAGGCCTTCCGCCACCGGTGAGCACCGCAGGGATTGGAGGGCATGTTGGACACGGGCGACAACATTATTTAACCTGATAAGCTTCCTTTGCTTTTTATTATTTCATTTTCTAGTAGTTGTGCCCCTCTAAAAAAAAAGGGGGCACTTTTGTTAGATTTTTTGGCTTGATGACCTCCTAATGGGTTTCTAAGAAAAGACATCTGAAAGAGAAAGAGTCAGCCTTTCCTCAGAAGCGAACACTGTATCTCCACTTTAAAACCAATCAGATTCACTGGCAGGCTCCACTGCATCTTCCTATGCAGGGGTTCCCTGCTGCTCTTGTGCAATTGATGACTTATTTGGTCATCAGTTTTTATGGACTGTTACTTCGGGCTGCAGGACAAGCACCATTTTGAGCTTCTTCTTCAAAGTGCTTTTCCAGTTACTTTTCTTCACCCATTTTTTTCCCCCATCCTACTTTAAAACCGAATGAAACCTCTTGCTAGCTCAGATTTCATGACTGCATCTGAGAATTTGATTGATGTTTGGATGCTACAAACGGTTGGGTTATTCCGGTGTTCAGTTCTCAAGCTCCTGTCGCTGCTTGTTTGACTCACAAAGAACAAGAGGGGGGAAAAGTGTCAAGAATGTTGGCATAAGGGTGCTTAATAGCATCAGCTTCGGTCCAAAGGGGGATGTTTGATCCAAGTTTAATATCTTTCTGGCTCAACGCCAATTCAACAATCCTACGTTTAGCTTCTAGAAGTAACAGAAGTTTGACTTAGAGCCAGAATAGCTCCATGTCGCCAGTTTGTCCATCCAATTACTTGCAGTGTTAACAATACATGATAATGATGATGAAGCTGGTGAGCTATATTTCATTTTGTCAAAATGAAGGTCGATTTAAAAAAGCAGCAGGCCTCCATTTGTGATTGCAGTTCCAATGCCAACAATTTGCTGTTTACAGGTATAACATGTGCACTGATTTGTATTCTTTCTGATTAGTCAAATATTGGTTATCACTTGATAAACATACAGTAGTGAGGTCACAATTGTAACTCCTTCATGTATCAAAGTCAACATGTCAAAATTGAGATGGCACCTTTGCAATTACTCCAGACTGTACATACATACGCTCCATAGTGATGGCAACACTGTAAGATCCATTTTGGGTTTAGTTGATGATGATAAACCCAAACAGCTTTGCTGTTGGAGCTATGCTGTGAACTCAAACCCTTTGAACAGTTTAACGCCTTGTAATCATTCCCAAAATCCATTATTCTATTTATAATTTTAAAAAGTGATGAATTAATTTCATGTAGAGTATCACTCGTGCTACTGCAGTAAATCTTCCACTTAAAATGTGGACAGCAGCTTATAGTGGAATGATTACTTTGGCATTAACTATACTTTTAGCATAGCTTTTTCCAGTTAATTAATTACAGTTTTTTTGTTATTCGTTCATGGGATGTGGGCGTAGCTGGCAAGGCGAGCATTTATTGCTCATCCCTAATTGCCCTTGGGAAGGTGGCGGTGAGCCGCCTTCTTGAACCGCTGCAGTCCGTGTGGTGAAGGTGCTCCCACAGTGCTGTTAGGTAGAGAGTTCCAGGATTTTGACCCAGCGACGATGAAGGAACGATGATATATTTCCAAGTCAGGACGGTGTGTGACTTGGAGGGGAACTTGCAGGTGATGGTGTTCCCCTGCGCCTGTTGTCCTTGTCCTTCTAGGTGGTAGAGGTCGCGGGTTTGGGAGGTGCTGCCGAAGAAGCCTTGGCGAGTTGCTGCAGTGCATCTTGTAGCTGGTACACACTGCAGCCACGGTACGCTGGTGGTGGAGGGAGTGAATGTTTAAGGTGGTGGATGGGGTGCCAATCAAGCTGGCTGTTTTGTCCTGGATGGTGTCAAGCTTCTTGAGTGTTGTTGGAGCTGCACTCATCCAGGCAAGTGGAGAGTATTCCATCACATTCCTTACTTGTGCCTTGTAGATGGTGGAAAGGCTTTGGGGAGTCAGGAGGTGAGACACTCACCGCAGAATACCCAGCCTCTGACCTGCTCTTGTAGCCACAGTATTTATGTGGCTGGTCCAGTTAAGTTTCTGGTCAATGATGACCCCCAGGATAGTGCTGATGTTTTACATAAGAACATAAGAACATAAGAAATAGGAGCAGGAGTAGGCCAATTGGCCCCTCGAGCCTGCTCCGCCATTCAATAAGATCATGGCTGATCTGATCCTAACCGCCAATCTACTATCACAGAACCATCTCCTGAACCTAACAGAATTGGACACACGAAATAGGAGCAGGATCAGGCTACACGGCCCCTGGGCCCGCTGCGCTACCCACAGGGCCATGACCAATCCGAACCTAGACTCATGTCCAAATTCCTGCCCGCTCCCCATAACCCTTAATTCCCTTTATTTCTAGGAAACTGTCTATTTCTGTTTTAAATTTATGTAATGATGCAGCTTCTACAGCTTTTTGGGGCAGCATATTCCATGGACCTACCACCCTCTGAGTGAAGTAGTTCCTTCTCATCTCAGTTTTGAAAGAGCAGCCCCTTATTCTAAGACTATGCCCCCTAGTTCTAGTTTCACCCATCATCGGGAACATCCTCCCCGCATCCACCCGATCCAACCCCTTCACAATCTTATATGTTTCAATAAGATCGCCTCTCATTCTAACCAATAGCTGAAATGTCAATGAAGCCAACTATTAAGAGTCAGACAGGACTAAAATGAACCAAGCTGCAATTTTGTAGAACTTTTTTTTTGCACTAAGCACCTGCACTATAAAAGACATGTGAAGCAGGGCTTATTGCTGCTGCCACACACCGATTCCTTTACTCACATCAATTGGCAGCTGCAGCAACATCCCGTGTCAGTGGGGTGTTCATTGGTAGAAGCTATAAAGGAATACAGAAGAAGGAAAAGTGAAACCTAAAGAATGAGCCATTGTCTGTGTGGATGAATCTAACCAGCAAGGAACCAACCTTTTTTGGTATTGGTAGAATAGCATTGTCTTCCGACTCAGCAAAGTCCACTGAAATGACCTGAGGCACCCTCTTTGATTTCCACCATATTTCCTGTAGTTGTGATGATCATTCAACCATGAATTTCTACGCCACTAGATCTCTTCCAACCTCCAAGGGATAATGAAGCAGGTATCTCACAGTCAACCATTTGCAACTGCATCCAGGTCCATCCCAACATATTTATGTTTTTTTGCTAAAAGCTAGGAGCAGTAATGACTAAGAAACACAGCTGGTATCCCTGGTTTCTAAGGGTTCTTGGTGTTACTCATGGTACCATCACCTGCAAGTTCCCCTCCAAGTCACACACCATCCTGACTTGGAAATATATCGTCGTTCCTTCATCGTCGCTGGGTCAATATCCTGGAACTCCCTCCCTAACAGCACTGTGGGAGTACCTTCACCACACGAACTGCAGCGGTTCAAGAAGGCGGCTCACCACCACCTTCTCAAGGGCAATTAGGGATGGGCAATAAATGCTGGCCTTACCAGTGACGCCCACATCCCAGGAAAGAATAAAAAAAACACATGGGGATCTTCACCTAGCCCAAGTACTTCTGCCTCCATGAGTAGGAAAGGGTTCTTTTCATTGAATATGCAGGTACTTTTTAACATGAGAGATGTCATAACTTGATCATGTGCTAACTCAGCAGGATCCATGCATGTCTTATTCAGTCCATCTCAATCTGCTTTACCCAGAATGTTTCAGGGAGATGGTAGGATACATGGATGGCCTCTGGGTATGGCACAGGGTCATGGCTGATGGTTCCTTTCCAAAATCCACAATCTCCTGCAGAAACAGTGATGGTCACTAAGCCACACACTCACTGATTGAAAGAATACTTGGAAAGCCCAAAGTATGTTTTCATTACCTGGACCAACTGCAAGGTGCAATATGTCTCAGGGATGGAGGGTTGGTTCAATGGTGAGATTGACTTCCTGCTTTGTAACTCTTGGCTTTTGTTTAGTACAGTTCTAATGGTAGTATTACCACATGGTAGCTAATAATGTCAAGGGCCTAGTGTCTGGCTAGTAAGTATGTTTAAAGAAATTATAGAAATTGTGTTTCCACTAGGTGATTTAATTTGTGTCATCAGCAAATTAACTTGTAACAAAAGTGGAACCTGGCATCTTAATAGTTGATAGTAACTACTTGTAATTGTCAAAATACCTCTAACAGCAGCAAACAGGATGATTCTGCTACAGTTTATTCATTTATGTAATAATTTAAGTAACAGCCTGATATAGAAGGTACTTCATTATAAATCAATGCATTTTTTTCACTATATAGAGATAAGAGATACACAAAAGTGTTTGCAGGGTAGTGATTCCAAGAACTGGTGGTACAGTTGGATAGCACTATTTTTTTTTTGTCTTTGGGATCTAAATTGAATTCAACCCAAACTCATTGCATGAGTGTCCCCTGGAGTGAGAACTCCAGCACTTTGTGCCACGGTGCTGCCTGGTATATGGCAAACTGTAGCACAGAGCAATCAGTGAGTCACCATTAGAGGGCAGCACTGTGCAGAGGTGTAGTATCCACCAGACAGCAAGGGGGATGTAATTGAAAATTCATATTGTTCACAGAAACCATAAATGTCCGTTCTATTTTGATAAATGTTGGTGCTGTAGCTTAATAATCATTTAAGCCTCTCGAAATTGATATTTTAAGGCAATACCTCCTTTGTCAGAGTTGAACGTTTATCCACAATTGTCAGTAGAAATGCAATTTTTTTACATATTAAAGTAATCCTGCACAGTTTCCTCTTAGAGGTAGTCATCTAGAAACTGTTAGTGACTTGGGGAGGGGTTGATGGTTATGGCACTGTTGCTAAAGAGATAAGGGTGGCAGAAGTGCACTTGCCTGGTCAAGTGCTGAAGTTGTACACTTTAAAACATTCTCATGCAAAAAGATATAAAATATGAAATTTCCACTAGTCTTTCTAACATTTTCTCTGTTTCTTCTAATTTAAAGTTGGGGCTAATGTAAAATCAGCACAGGAGATCCCTCTTACAGCATTAGTGATTCATAATTTAATATGTTAAAAAAAATTCTAAAGTCATTTTTAAAATGTGTATATTAAACCCCCCCCCCAAAATATTTGTATACTTTTACAAGATAAATATCTTTCATATGCAAAGTCATTTTCACAATTAATAAAATGAATATATATTGGTAAATATTAAATACTTTGAAACATTTTGGAAATAATGTAGAGTTCTTAAATATTAAGGGTATTGAAATATATAATTCAATAATAAAACACACAGCAATAGTATTAACTCAGTCATCATCCGCTAAAACCATGTTTCATGCCTTTGTCACCTCCAGAAGTGATTATTCCAATGCTCTCCTAGCTAGTCTCCCATCCTACATGCTCTATAAACTTCAACTCATCCAAAATTCTGCTGCCTGTATCCTATACCGCACCAAAATCCTCTCACCCCCTCACTCCTGTCCTCACCCATAATGGCTTCTGGTCCCTCAGCACTTCAAATTGAAAATCCTTTCATTCCTCGCCCCTTTAGCTCTGTCACCTCCTCCAGCCCCAGAGCCACCCCTATATTCTCTGTTCTGCTGACTGGCTCTCCCTCTTGTGCATTTTCTCCATCTTCGCCCCACCATTGGTGCCCGTGCCTTCAGCCACCTAGGTCCCTCTCTCTGGGATTCACTTCCTAAACCACTCAGCCATTCCACTTTCCTCTCCTCCTGTAAGACCCTTCTTAAAATCCAACTCTCTGACCAAGCTTTTAGTCACCTCTCCTAATCTCTTCAGCTTTGACTCAGCGTATGCCTCTATGAAGCAACTTGGGATGTTTTCTACATTAAAGGTATTGTGAAAATGCAAGTTGTTGTTGTTGAATGATACTGAAGTTTGCTGATTGACATGAATCTTGTCATTCATGTGGAAATGACTTATGAAATAATACTGGGCGGTCTGCTGGTGGCGCTGTCCAGGGAGAGTATAACTACTTGGGCATGGGCCCAGCTTGCTCAGGACATTCTTTAACAGGAACTAGAAAAGGACACAACTAGATCTCCATGTTGAAAAACAGTTGATTAAAGCTTTGTTTAACGCTTAGACCAAGTGCCTAGTAGTTTTCTTACATCACTGATGATCCCAAATGTGTGGATATGGAAAACTATGAGGAAGAATGCAAGGGATTTATACAGGGTAGTTGAGTGGGCAGATAGGTGACAGTTACAGTTCAATGCAGAGAAATGTAAAGTAGTACATTTTGGGAAAAGATGAAATATACCATAAATGGTAATACTCTTTTCAGAGTAGAGGAACAGAGTAATGTAGGGGAGCAGATCTTTAAAGGTACAGCTTGAAAAAGACATGAAAAGCATTGAATATAAAAGTAAACAACTGATGTTGAAATTATACTAGACATTGGTTAGGCTACTGGAATATTCCTTGCAGTTATACATACCTTATTATAGGAAGGATATCAGAGCCATGGAATGGGTACAGTAAAGGGTCACTAGAATGATACCAGCAGCAAAAGGTTCTGGTTGTGAAGAAAGGGTCAAAAAATTGGGGCTTTTTTCCCCCAGGATCAGAGAAGGTTAAGGGGGGTCCAGCAGAGGCTTTTCAAAATTATAAAACGTTTTAAAAGGATAAATAGTGAAAGATTGTTTCCACTGGCTGGTGAATCACTCACAAGTGGGCACAGACTGGCTTATCACTTGAAGAATGAATGGGGAAGTATAAAAACGTTTTTTTCCCACACAGAATAATTAGAATTGGAATGTGTTACCGTAAATGGCTATTGAGGCAGAGAGTACAGTATCGTTTAAAAAGGAATTGAATAAGTATTTGAAAAGACTATAAAAGGATACAAGGAAAGGGCTGGCAAATGGGAATACAGTAGACAGCGCCAGCTGAAAAGCTAGCACAGGCAGACGGGCCAAATAGGCTCCTTCTGTGCTGTAACATCTATGATTCCATGCTAGTTGACTATTTAGTAAAAAATGAGAAGTCGCACAATACCAGGTTATAATCCAACAGATTTATTTAAAATTACAAGCTTTCGGAGCTGTTGCCCCTTCGTCAGATAGAGTTACAATGAGGGAATCTACAATATTACACAGTATATAAACACCGAAAGCAATTTGTCTGCAGAGATACAATCTTTCAGGGAGGCCTTACATCAAAGACACACCAGAGCACAGCCAAGACAATGAGATGGGTGACAGGGGGTCCAACGTGTCAAATCCTGCTGTCTGCAGTTGAGCTTTTGTAAGGCCTCCCTGAAAGATTGTATCTCTGCAGACAAATTGCTTTCGGTGTTTATATACTGTGTAATATTGTAGATTCCCTCATTGTAACTCTACCTGACGAAGGGGCAACAGCTCCGAAAGCTTGTAATTTTAAATAAATCTGTTGGACTATAACCTGGTGTTGTGCGACTTCTCATTTTTGTCCACCCCAGTCCAACACCGGCATCTCCGCATCATGACGACTATTTAGTAGGAAGCACAGGAAATGATTGGGAAGGTTGACAATTCTTACAGCTTCTTTGCTTAATTTAATTGTAAATATGATCCTTTGTGGTGTTTAGAGATGCTTTGAACACTCTTTAAATAAGATTTGACATTGCACTGGTGTTGTACTCCATACAATGTGATTGAGACTGCCTTCTCCAAGGGATCTCACAACCCCTCTCCAAAGTTAGGGACCTGAATCTTGAGTTATACTACAACTTTAACATCACATCAATTCCAAGGTTGCAGTATAAATGCACCTTATATTTTGCAGCAAAAACACTATCTGTGCCTATGTATGTATATCTGTATCTAAATACTAATTTGAATAGACAAATTTCCCTTTTTCATATTTTGAATGTACAAGCATATCTTGCTAATGAATCATACAGCACACAAGGAGCCTATTCAGTCCATCATGCCTGTGCCGGCTCTTTGAAAGAGCTATCCGATTAGTCCCACTCCCCCTGCTCTTTCCCCATGGCCCTGCAAATTTCCCCCCTTCAAGTATTTATCCAATTCCCTTTTGAAAGTTACTATTGAATCTGCTTCCACCACCCTTTCAGGTAGTGCATTCCAGATCACAACAACTCACTGTGTAAAAAATGTTTTCCTCATGTCGCCTCTGGCTCTATTGCCAATTACCTTAAATCTGAAGATAGGCAATTAAAAAAATAAAAATTCTAAAACATTCCTCTAATGCACAAATTTTAATACAGAAAAAAATCACTTCCATTATCTACAATCAAACTTTGGCTGACACTGTGTGACGAATGATGTTGGAATGCATCTGTTTTCAAAGCCAGTGTTGTGTAGTATTTAAAGGAAGCATGATTGACTAAAAGTTGTAGTATTTTTCCACTGGTACAATCAAATCCCATGTGATTCTTATAATAGAACACCCTAGAATTCATATTAGATTCGTGTATCTATTTGTTTTAACAGTTATTGTTTTATCTATACAATATCATTAATACTTTGATAACTGGATGCTGTGGTGTGGAGAAGAGAAATTGCAGGTTTTTATATTTGGATAAAGTCCTTACTTATCTGTATTTATCTTGTGATCACACCAGTATTAAACATACAGGAGCAGGAACATGTTGTGTACTGGAACCCCAGACTCTGTATATCAAAGGATGCATATCACCCATAATTCTCAGCAGTTCAACTCAAACTAGCACCTATAAAAAGAGCAACTTGAATTGTTATGATTACAATATGTGTTTAGCCAACTTAATGAAACTAAACAACTACTAATGACCCACTTTCAAAACGATTGCACATACTTCAAAGAGCATATAGTTTGCAGTAACTTCATTTACAATCTACTGAACACTTGTCCAATGTGAAGTACTGTATTTTATTATTATAAATGTTATTAACGCTTTGCTAAACCAGCTGTGACAGTCACAATACAAGAGCCTCCATAATTTGGCTTAATCACTTTAAATTTCACCTCAAGCTGTAACTTTCTCAAATAACTGTAATTAATGGAAGGGGTCAAAACATTAATTTAGGAGGTGCCTTTCAAACGATGTCACTGTTTGTGGTGGGACCTCCAAACCCTGAATACTTATGTATTAAGATTCCTCTTCAGAAAGGCGTTTCTTAATTACAATTAAAAAGATGGCAAAATGTACAGAAAGGCAGTCTAAACAGTCCTGAAAGTAAATGCTGTTTACATAAATATTTTATTTATTTAACTTAATGATTTTAGTATTTCTTTTTTTAAATTCTCCACACATTGCCATTTGTGACCCTGTTGTTAAAAGCTAAGAATGCAATACCATTAAACCTTGTTGCATAAAATACACAAATGTTGGGAATGATGTTCTAGTTTGTGATGGGCGCCCCGGACCATGAATAGAGAGTATTAATATTCCCAAATCCTTCCACTTTTAACGGTTACAGTGTTGCCTCGGCGGCTTGACAGACAATCTATGAAATCTTGGTTTGATTAAAAAAATATATAGTTGACTTGTGAAACGGTTTGAAAGGAGATGCGCTTGTTGCTGAGAGTGTGTGCATGCGGCTATGCTGGGTCCAGGGTCCCTTGTCCCTTTGGGTGCCCCGGCCGGGCGCAGGATTCTACCCATGATGCTGCGCGGTCGACGCCATTCGGCTGCGCTCGGCTCCGTTCGGCTCCATTCGGCGCTCGGGGGGGATGGCCGCGGACAGGGGACTATGAGGAGGAGGAAGTGCCGGTTTGACAGCTCCCTCTTGTCTCGTACAATGAATGAAGCCAGCTCCCAGCCGCCGGCTATGCACTGAACACGAGCGGCGGCACGGTTCCCGCACAATCCCGAACATGTCATTTTTTAGGCGAAGAGGTAAGAAGAAGAAGAAGGAGGAGGAGGAGGAGAAGGAGGGCGGGTTTCCATGACAGGGAGGCGGCAGGAGCAGGCCCTGCTGCTGGGGGTAGGCCTCCCAGAGCCGGCTGCTGCCTTATAGGCAACACCCCTCCCACACAGCTCCTGCCTGACCCGTGTGGTGGACAACCTTTACCCACATATTATTTTCGCACTGATTTCCTGTTGATGTGCTGTACATTCGAGTGCTTCTTTATGTATGTATGTAAGTAAAACATGTCCCTGCTCCAATTTTAAATGCAATGAATTGAACAGTTTATGCAGAGGAATTAAATTTAACCTGCGAGTTTAGAGATGGGGTACAGCAAAAACAAACTTCAGGGTCTCTGCTGTGTTTTGAAAAGAGGCAGTGTTGTTGTGTAATTCAGGCTGCTGTATTTAGTTGCTGACTGTAGTCACACTACACAGTGTTGTTATGGACTGTGTCACCTTGGCGTTGTGTAGCTTTTAAAAGAGGGGAGGGAGGGGGGAAATACAACATGAGGTGGAGCTGACTGATGACGATAGACGTTTCAAACTCTAAGCCAACTTTTAATATTGGATTGTACAAATATTAATTCAAATTTAGCATTGGTTGCCTGTTTCTGCAATTTGCCCACCTCACTTGTGCAGGATAGAAATGAGATGTATAATTTGTGGGTTTTTTTCTTGCTTTGAATTATTTCAGTAAATTAGAGGTTTCCACATCGCAACTTATGTGCTACTAATGCTTTATATCCCAGTTAGTGATGTATTTGTTAGCTCTTGATCAGGCTGCTTGGTGGAGCACCTCAAACTAACTTGTATAACCCATACTTCAGTCAACCTTAAACAAATCTTTATTATAATTATAATATAGCTGTTCCTGGAGAAACAATAAATGCTAAAACAGCCTATCTTGGGTAGTCACTCAATACGACCGTAGATGCCACAGGGCTCCTACATTACAACAGTGACTACACTTCAAAAAGTACTTCATTGGCTGTAAAGTGCTTTGGGATGTCCAGTGGTTGTGAAAGGCGCTATAGAAATGAAAGTCTTTCTCTCTTTCTTTCATGAGTACAATTCTGTCCTCTATCAGTTCCTGCAGCTGTCTGTCAGATACCACTCTTCCATTCAGATCAGTTTGCATACATGACTGTCAGTGCACTTCAGAATTAATTAATTGTATGTGAGGCACTTTGGACTATTTTTGAGAGATGTGAAAAATGCAAGTTCACGTCAATATCTTGTTTGTGTTCCTACCTATAGGGTCAACCTTGGCTCAGTGGCAGCACTCGCCTCTGTGTCAGAGGGTCATGGTTCAAGCCCACTCCAGAGACTTGAACACATAATCTAGGCTAGCACTTCAGTGCAATACTGAGCGGCGAGTGCTGCACTGTCGGAGGTGCCATCATTTGGATGAGAAATTTAACCAAGGCTCCATCTGCCCCCTCAGGCGGGTGTGAAAGATCCTGTGCACTACTCGAAGAAGAGCAGGGGATTTCTTCCAGTGTTCTGGCCAACATTTATCGCTCAACCAACCACCATTTAAAAACACATTATCTAGCCATTTATCTGATTCCTGTTAGGGGATCTTGCTATGCACAACTAGGCTACCAATTTCCCTATATTACAACAGAGACTACACCAGAAGTACTTAATCCAGAGAACATTAAATTGATGATAAGTTCTTTCTTTGTTCGCAACCTTAGTGTCGTATTTAACCCTGAGATGAGTTCCGCCCACACATCTGATCCATCGCCAAGACTGCCTACTTCCACCTCCGTGACATCGCCCGTCTCCGTCCCTGCCTCAGCATATCTGCTCCTGAAACGCTCATCCATGCCTTTGTTGCCTCTAGACTTGACTATTCCAACGCTCTCTTGGCCGGCCTCCCATCTTCCACCCTCCATAAACTTGAGCTCATCCAAAACTCTGCTGTCATATCCTATCTCGCACCAAGTCCCGTTCACCCATCACCCCTGTGCTTGCTGACCTGAATTGGCTCCCGGTCTGGCATCACCTCGATTTTTGAAATTCTCATCCTTGTGTTCAAATCTCTCCATGACCTCGCCCATCCTATCTCTGTAACCTCCCAGCCCTACAACCCTCCGCGATCTCTGCGCTCCTCGGCCTCTTGCGCATCCCCGATTTTAATTGCTCCACCATTGGTGGCCATGTCTTCGGTTCCCTAGGCTCTGGAATTGCCTCCCTAAACCTCTCCGCCTCTCTCTCTCCTCCCTTGAGACGCTCCTTAAAACCTACTTCTTTGACCAAGCTTTTGGTCATCTGTTCTAATATTTCCATATGTGTCAAATTTTGTTTGGTAATGCTCCTGTGAAGTGCCTTGAGACGTTTTACTACGTTAAAGGCGCTATATAAGTGCAAATAATTGTTGTTGTTTGCCAGCTCAGCCTTCCACAAGGTCTTTTCCAAACTGGGACCTATTCCTTCCTCTTCCAAGAATACATATGTGCTGCCCATTGCAATCAATCTTGATGGATAGAAGATTTACAAAAAGAATACGCACTGCGTTTTAATGCACAAAAGACATTTCTTGCATTTAAATGCATGTAAAGACTCAATGTCCGTATTCCTGGAAAACATGTGCTGCCTTTAGTAAATCTAGTTCCCCAATGTTTGCGAAAACATTGCTCTTTAGTTGCAATATATTCAGTATATACGCACATTTAATAATTTTTAAGGTCTGCTTCAGCAAGCAACTTGGTGGCAGCCTGAAGTAAGAGTTTGGGAACAGTTTTTGTGCTTGGAGACGACAGGTTAGCTTCACAGTAAAATCAGCATTGCCAACGCATGTAAAAATAGCAAGCGTCGGGCCCTGCAGCAATTGCACCTCCTGTCAGTTGAACACTGAGGGGTGTTGATGTCTGTTGCTTACTCATCCACCCTCGCAGTTGAAAATGTATTTTGTATTTTTCCAGAAAATTGCTGGATTATGTTAACTTCTTGTGTATAGTTGATTACACTATATAACAGGTACTTTTTTGGGGGGGAGTGGGTGGTGGAGAGCAGACAGTAACTTTGTGAACACTTGTATATGCTGGTCAGTAAACAGGGCTTTACCTAACCTAGCAACACAATTTATTTTGAATTATTTTTGTGACTAAATATATTTCTTGTGAGCAAGGGTGTTAAAAATCATAAGAGTCAGTGACTTTTTTTATTTGTTCATGGGATGTGGGCGTCGCTGGTAAGGCCAGCATTTATTGCCCATCCCCAATTGCCCTTGAGAAGGTGGTAGTGAGCTGCTGCCTTGAACTGCTGCAGTCCTTGTGGTGAAGGTACTCCCACAGTGCTGTTAGGGAGGCTGTTCCTAGATTTTTGACCCAGCGACGATGAAGGAACGGCGATATATTTCCAAGTCAGGATGGTGTGCAATTTGGAGGGGAACTTACAGGTGATGGTGTTGCCATGCACTTGCTGCCCTTGTCCTTCTAGGTGGTAGAGGTTGCGGGTTTGGGAGGTGCTGCTGAAGAAGCCTTGGTGAGCTGCTGCAGTGCATCTTGTAGATGGTACACACTGCAGCCACGGTACACCGGTGGTGGAGGGAGTGAATGTTTAAGGTGGTGGATGGGGGTGCCAATCAAGCGGGCTGCTTTGTCCTGGATGGTGTCGAGCTTCTTGAGTGTTGTTGGAGTTGCACTCATCCAGGCAAATGGAGAATATTCCATCACACTCCTTACTTGTGCCTTGTAGATGGTGGAAAAGCTTTGGGGAGTCAGGAGGTGAGTCATTCGCCGCAGAATACCCAGCTTCTGACCTGCTCTTGTAGCCACAGTATTTATGTGGCTGGTCCAGTTAAGTTTCTGGTCAATGGTGACCCCCAGGATGTTGATGGTGGGGGATTCGGCGATGGTAATGCCGTTGAATGTCAAGGGGAGGTGGTTAGACTCTCGCTTGTTGGAGATAATCATTGCCTGGCATTCTTCTGTGGCGCGAATGTTACCTGCCACTTATCAGCCCAAGCCTGAATGTCATCCAGGTCTTGCTGCATTTGGGCATGGACTGCTTCATTATCTGCTATGTGACTGCTTCACATTTGATCTTTTGTTATTTATTTATATATATATTTTTTTGTATATATCTCTTGCTTTGTATAATCATTCCTTTTGTCATTTATTCACTGCTGCCTTCCACCCTATCACAGACCTACCCTTTTGTTCTTTCCTCCCCATCCCGCTTTCCCTGCCTCTGCACTTGCTTAAAACCTGTCATATCTCTAACTTTTTCCAGTTTTGACAAAAGGTCATCAACCTGAAACGTTAACTCTGTTTCTCTCTCCACAGAGTGCGCCCGAGTGTTTCCAGCATTTTCTGTTTTTATTTCAGATTTCCAGCATCTGCAGTATTTTGCTTTTGTCTATATTTATGTTTGTGTATATGTTTTATTTTCACTAGTTGTCTACTATAATTGACATAGAAGGAAAGAGTGTTGAATTATTTAAGATAGATAAGTGTAAACCTAAATAAGCAGTATTCAAGATGGATGCATAAGGCAATTAAATAGGAATAAAAGAGATAAAGAAAAGGTACAATGATTACAAGAAATAAGAGTGGGCGAACTCTGGGAGGAACATAGGAATTAGTGAAACAGGTTAAAAGAGGTCTTTGAGGTGAGAACTAAATATGTTGAGGCTGTAGTGTCCTTCCAGTATCACTGCAGTAAAGGAGTAATGAGCAAGGAAGTTAGAATTCTAAAGTAAAATTGGTGAGACCGTAGTTAAAATATTAAGTGAATACTTTCTAGGAGTATTTGACCAACAGGATAATATTAACTTGCTATTCAATTTTTGTAGTACTGTATTCCCAATATCCTAGAGGCCTTTGAGGTCTGTGTGAAAGGAGCACTTGAGGGACTCACCTAACACCTCCCAAACCTGCAACCTCTACCAGCTAGAAGGACAAAGGCAGCATGCGCATGGGAACACCATCACCTCCAGGTTCCCCTTCCATCCTGACTTGGAAATATATCGCCGTTCCTTCATCGTCGCTGGGTCAATATCCTGGAACTCCCTACCTAACAGCACTGTGGGAGCACCTTCACCACACGGACTGCTGCGGTTCAAGGCGGCAGCTCGCCACCACCTTTTCGAGGACAATTCGGGATGGGCGATAAATGCTGGCCTTGCCAGCGACGTCCGCATCCCGTGAACGAATAAAAAACCCCAACAAATCCCTAGGGCCATTTGTGGGGTGTGGCTATTGGCATGAGGGAATGTTTGGGCACTAGTGAGGTTATATCTCTGTTTAAAAAGATGACGCATCTGACCAAGGCCACTACAGGCTCATTTGTCTAAATAGCACGTAACAGTAGCTAATCTAAGGGGGAAGCTGGAGCAATTGATGGCTTTCTGTGATTAATACATTTTCATAGAATCCATCCCAACTCTGTGTTTGGTTTTTATTGCACTGATTCCCCCTAGTTCTCCCATCCATATAAAGCTCAAATAACCTATCCAACCAAACAGTATTATTACCATCATCTTTTTAAAAACCTGAGTCTGCACTTCTCCAATAATCCTCCCCTCCCCATGGGTCCGGTTATCGCAGTGCTTTCTAACCTGCTGGACCTGAATTGCTGTACTTGGTCTTGACTTCCTGTGTGTAGTGCCACTGGAGGTTGACAACTATAAAACCTTACTTTCCTCTCCAATTCGTGTAAATGAACACAATCAATCCCAATAGTAAAGGGGGTGATCTGCGAGTAGAGACTAGAGAAGCTCAAGCTGCACACTCTAGAGAGACTGCAGTTAAGGGAGGACTTCGTTAAGGTCTTTAAAATATTAAATAGCGCGGAAAATGTAAATCCTGAAACTTGCTTCAAACTAATCCAGCAAAGCAGAGCCAAATGATGTAAATTTAAACCAAATATTAAGAACTACTTTGCTTCAGGAGTGATAAATGGTTGCAGTAGTCGACCAGATGCTAGAAAATGAGGGATGAGCTTCAATGGCAGAATGGTCTTTGTGTCCTTGACTTCTTATGTTCTTATGAAATTGGTACATTGACGACGTCAGCACATACTGCAGAACGTTTTAGCATCTGATGCATGGTGAAGGTATGACGTAGAACCGCTCAAGGCAGCTGCTTCACAGATATAGTACACCATGATCTTGGGGCTATGTCTGTCACTGTTAATACTGTGATTGGTGGATGATCCAAGCAGAAAAGCACAATTTTCACAATAGATAGGATTGTGCATATATTAAATGATAGAGGATCTTGCCGGGGTTAACCTTGTTATTTTCTCTTTTCTCATTTGCAAATTTCCCCTTGCCAGAGGCAAGTCGTACGTGAACTACCCGCCCTCGAGTCTCCATCAACATCGCTGTTGATCTTGCTGCCAAGATATGTGTGAAAATGCCTTGTGATGGCTTACAGTTGTTGTTTTTCTTCCTTTCTTCTCCTTAGCTTCATCATTTGGGGGCAAAGCAGTTGGCCTCTGGTTCATACCTCTCTGGAAGGCATAGCTGCGATTGGGAATTTGCTTTGTGGCCACAAAGTTGCATCCTAGCATTGTCACAATACACTCAATATGATGTATCATAAGAACATAAGAAATCGGAGCAGGAGTAGGCCATCTGGCCCTTTGAGCCTGCTCCGCCATTCAATAAGATCATGGCTGATCATCTTCCTCATCTCCACATTCCTGCACTATCCCCATATCCCTTGATTCCCTTAACATTCAAAAATCTATCGATCTCTGTCTTGAATAAACTCAACCACTGAGCCGCCACAACCCTCTGGGGTAGAGAATTCCAAAAACTCATCATTCTCTGAGTGAAGAAATTTCTCCTCATCTCAGTCCTAAATGGCCGACCCCTTATTCTGAGACTGTGAACCCTGGTTCTAGACTCCCCAGCCAGGGGAAACATCCTCCCTGCATCGACCCTGTCAAGCCCTGTAAGAATTGTGTATGTTTCAATGAGATCACCTCTCATTCTTCTAAACTCTAGAGAATATAGGCCTAGTCTACTCAATCTCTCCTCCATAGGACAATCCCCCATCCCAGGAACCAGTCTGGTGAACCTTTGTTGCACTCCCTCTATGGCAAGTATATCCTTCCTTAGGTAAGGAGACCAAATCTGTACACAATACTCCAGGTGTGGTCTCGCCGGGGCCTTATATAACAGTATCGTGACACTGTGTGGGGAATAAGATGTTTATATGGAAAATGTAATTGACCTGGTTAGGGTTCTGCTGCTTTGAGATAAAAGTTGTTTTTTTTGGTGGGGGTGGGGGGGCAGTGGTGAAGATCTAAACAAATACCTGCTGAGATTGTTGTAAACTAATAGGCCAAAAAAAACCCAAATCTGCCGTAATGAAGTTATTACTGTTTTAAAAAAAAAAACCCAGAAAACTTTGTTTCTAAAGTTCCATGGCCTCATAACATGCAGGTTCTTGAATGCTGTCGCACAGCTATTTCTGAATATTTTTACATCTGTCATAATTGCAAAATAATGGCAATCAGTTGGGATGGAGTCTGTTTTGGGAGCCACAGATTGTGCTACAACCTGCTGTTATTGATCCACTTTTGAGCCCATCTAGCACAGTCTTTAGTAAAAACCCAGGATTTCCCCCTCCCTCTTTTTCCTTCCCCCATCAGAGCATGTAACTATCTCTTGAATAATTCCAGAGCTTGTCTCCGCCAGCTTACCTATAAGACCATTCCAGGCAATCTCACTCTTTGTGAAGAATTGCTTCCTGACAGAACCCTCATCTTCTCTCTTACCAGTTTTTTACCTACGTCCCCTTGTTCTCTTGTCGTCATTTAATTATTGTAACAGTGCTCACGATTAACCTTTTCTATTACAATTAGCAGCTTATACTTTAATAAGATTCCCTTTCATCTGCCTCATTTTAATACCAAAGAGTCTGGGCCCTAGACCTATTCTTGTGCTGAAGTTTTTGATAAGTAGTGTGTCAGTGTAGCTGATGCCGTGCATGTGAATTTCATGAAAGGAGCCATGTTGCTGTACAGTTGTCTGAGGTCGACTCTCTACCTTTCATGGGAAACCTAGGTTGAGTATTGCAGCAGTTTAGACGCTTACTTCACGTATTTGCAGCTGTATCTTCAAGTTCCAGGTTACAGTAACACTGGAATCAAGTAGCCACATATCCATAAGTTTTGCCAGTATCCAGTTGTGTGTTACTGCTGCAAAGTGTTATTCCCGTAAAGCAGTAGAACCTGAGGCACTCCATTTTGTACCTTACTTGTCATGCTCCCTGATGGTTGAGCAAGAAGTAACATTAATGGCATAAATTGTTGAGTCTGTCATGCAAGGAGGCTTGAGGGAATGTAAACATAATGTGGGTGGAAATAAAAGTAAGGAAATGGAGAATCTATGCTACAGTATTTAAAACTGGATAACGCCCACAGGAGCTTTATCTCGTATTCTTTAATCAATGCGAGCATATGAAAATGACAGATAGGGAAAGGACCAGCTGGTCCATCAAGCCTGCTCCACACTCACGATGCCTGGAGCATCCTGACTAGATGTTCCCCCTCTCCCACAGCCATGTAATCTCCTGGGCGAGGCAAGAAAACAAGAGAAAAAACTCTGGAAAATTCCTCTCCGACCCCCTCAGGCGATCAAAGTCAGTCAAGGAGATCTAGCAATGAATTAAAACAATGAATAGGTCCAAAGCACATGCACATTGAATGCTATGAAGGGGGAGGGGTGCATAGGATACTGCATGCTAGCAGGCAGTTGCATTTGTGGCTTGAATTTAAACCGAAAGTAATTGTTGCCATCAAAATATAAACGGAACCAGGAGCAGGGCATCAAAGACAAAGACTCATCTTGAAGCCGAGGACAATCTGAGGCTCGTTCATACGAACAATGACGGAAAGGTAAAGACCCTTTGGTCCATCGAGCCTGTTCCTCAAACCGGTATCTCTGGGAAGATAGGACAGAGAGAGTTGCCTCTTAAAGTACTCCAGAAATACTTATCCCCAGACATTATTAGAGATTGGACTGATGGGAACTGAAACCGGGGAGTAAATGATGCTGAAGTAGAAGAGTCATTTGCAAGGTCTGATGGAAAAGCTACTAAGCAGACTCATTTAAATTCTCATGGAGACAACTTGGGAAAGGTGGAAAACTGCTGTATTAAGAGGAGGCTTGGTGAGGAGGGGTTGGTGGGTAAGAAACCCGAGACAAATAAGGTACTAGGACAAGCTTAGTAACGAAAGCAATTGGAGAAGAAAGCAAAAGAGCGTGATTTGAGTTGGGAAAAGAAAGGAACACACACAAATAAGATAAAACTGACTTGGTGAATGAAATACAAATACTTTCTTGATATGTTTGATTCAAATTATTGAACCAGAATAATTTTTTATTCCTTCATTTTTTCATTGTCTCCATGATCATATATGGCATTATTCTTTCATAGGGGTATCATTATGTACACCATTTATAAAAAAAAGAATGGGTGAATTTTTTGCTCTCTTCGAGATATTCATGTGGGATAATGGAATGATCATTCCCAGGTGAGGTTTAGCATGGGTTAGGTGCAGAATTAAGCTTCCTGTCGGCTTCTCCCACGGAGCAGCCTAAACAGAATTGTGGCAGTCTGAATTTTTCGATTTTTAAAAAAATTTATTTAAAATTTTTTTTTATTGGCGCAGTATACAGTACTTAGTGAAATTATGGTGTAAAATTTTCTTACCACACCCATTCAAATTTATTATGGTGGCTTTTTTTGATTTTATTCAGTTATGCCAAGTTTTAAAAGAAAGCAATATTTGTATATGAAAGGCTGCAGCAAGCCATTGTTGAATCAACACATCAGTTTGTGCTATGTGGTGTTTACAAGAAAATAGAAGTCCCGCTGGTGAACATCTTGGATTTATCCCCTCACGGAGAGTTTGGTAAAGTATGATTTCGATGTTTGAGTTAGTGTGTTTACAACAGAGTGAAAGTGCACGTGTCAGTTGTAAATTTCATCCAATTAATTGCACCCAATTGTGAAAGATTGTAAGATTGACATTGATAATCTGCATAGGTTGAAAACTACTGTGTGATGTGACTGTTGCAAAGTAATTGTTACAGTAGGCTCCCGAGGTATGGAAAGTGGTCCACGTTGTCCAAGGCCTTGTCATGGATTTTGATAATCGGGGGGCAGTACTGTGTGGCGGGGGCAGGTTGGTAGAGGACCTTTGTCTTACGGATGTTTAGTGTAAGGCCCATGCTATCGTACGCTTTGGTGAAGGTGTTAACGATGGTTTGGAGTTCGACCTCTGAGTGTGCGCAGACGCAAGCGTCGTCTGCATACTGTAATTCGACAACAGAGGAAGGGACGACCTTGGATCTGGACTGGAGGCGACGGAGGTTGAACAGTTTCCCGTTTGTTCTGTAAATTAACTCCACTCCAGCGGGGAGCTTACTGAGGGTGAGATGGAGCATTGCCGCAAGGAAGATCGAGAAGAGCGTTGGTGCGATGACACAGCCTTGCTTGACCCCGGTCCGTACATGAATTGGGTCTGTGGTGGAACCGTTGGTCAGGATCACGGCTTGCATGTCGTCGTGAAGCAGGAGGAGGATGCTGACAAACTTTTGAGGGCAGCCAAATTTGAGGAGGACACTCCATAATCCCTCACAGTTGACCGTGTCAAAGGCCTTTGTGAGGTCAAAGAAGGCCATGTACAGCGGCTGGTGCTGTTCCCTGCATTTCTCTTGTAATTGGCGCGTGGTGAAGATCATGTCCATTGCGCCCCTTAGTGGGCGGAATCCACATTGCGACTCTGGGAGGAGCTCTTCAGCCACTGGGAGAAGGTGATTGAGGTGGATTCTTGCGATGACTTTCCCTGTGGCAGACAGCAGGGAAACTCCTCTGTAATTACCGCAATCGGACTTGTCACCTTTCTTGAAGATGGTCACAATTACGGCATCTCCGAGATCCCCTGGCATGCTCTCCTCCTTCCAGATAAGAGAAATTAGTTCATGAATTCGTGCCAGTAGTGCTTTTCCGCCATGCTTTAGTGCCTCGGCAGGGATTCCATCTACTCCTGAAATTACAAGAAATTTTGTTAAAAAGGAAGTAAAACTACGGTCGGAAGTCGAAAGAAAATTTAGCAGTGAAAAGTGGCTTTGAGTTAGAGTTGTGGTATATTGTACCATGGGCATTAAGGATTTGTTTTGCTTCTGATTTTCTCGCCTGGTTAGTTTGCAGTTTCAGCAGGCACATCTAGGTTGAGACATCAAGGAGAGATGAGGTAATTTCACAGAGGAGATGCAGTCTTAATATAGTAGAGAGTTGAGGTTTTAGGCCACTGGATTAATCATGATTATGCAATAAACCACATTACTGAACAGTAGTATGAAAAAGCAACAATAATAAACGTCTTTTTTGAATGTATGGTTTGTTAGGCATATGTATTTCTTCTTTTGGGATTATCCTGTGGCTGTTGTAAATTGCCTGAGGATATTCTGTGCTGCTGCTCAAACCGGCTTTGCAAAGTTCCTTTATAAATTCCCCAAATATATTTGGTTTTAGAATTGTTACATTGGAGCTTGTACAGTAAAGAAAGAAAGTCTTGCATTTATATAGCGCCTTTAACGACCACCGGACGTCCCAAAGCGCTTTACAACCAATTAAGTACTTTTGGAGTGTAGTCACTGTTGTAATGTGGGAAACGCGGCAGCCAATTTGCGCACAGCAAGCTCCCACAAACAGCAGTGTGATAATGACCAGATAATCTCTTTTTATTGTGTTGATTGAGGGATAAATATTGGTCCGTACATTCGAAGATGTTAAGTGGAGCCATTTAAAAGTAAAATCGGGGTTCCCATCAAATTGCGATGCTTGCCCTCCAGTGGGGAGCTAACATCTAACCTTGGCTTTTGTCCATCAAATGGACATAATGTGAAATGAAAGGCCACCCCTCCAGATAGAACTTCCAGTTAAAAGAGCTGCTGCCAGTTGCTTGATAATATTGGCTGGCTGCTATGCCTGGCACCACAATTTCATTACCGAAAGGAAGAGAAAGTAGTTGTGACCTTTGTTTTGTTTTTCCTCAAGTGAAATGCAGCATCATTTAAAGGTGCTTTGGTGACTGAAGTATTTTGTCTGGTTTGTAGCACGAGGAGTGACGGAGTAATGAGATTCGAGTACTTGACACCAATGTGTTGCTAATTGTGAAACTTGGTAAAATCATTTGAAATACTGACTGGGGGGGGGGGGGGGAATAAAGTTTCACAAAGTTCATGTTGCAACATTTGTCAGCATCTGCAGTGGAAAATTTCTTGCCGAGGCTAGCAGCTTTTGGAACACATCTTTCTTCTTGTTCAGGAGCACTGCCAACCAGAACCTGGCCATGTGGCGACATCGCCCCTTTTTTGAAAAATAAGTGATTTTTCTTTTCGGGGGGGATGGATGTATCTGCTCAGTGTGATGATGTTGCTGTGAAATGGCCATGTTTCCTGCTGAATAAATGTACAGGTGCTTTCCACTCGATGGAGTGCCATTGACAGCAGATGCATGGTGTCCCTGCCACTGTGCGCACTCATGAATGATCTGACCACCACTGATCCAATGATATTGCAACCCAGGCGTTTGTTGGTGCTGTAATCTCCCATTGGATTGATTGCGTTTAATGAGCCAGGAAAGGGAGGTACTGAGCCGATTACGTGCATCTGCTCGATTGTGTCAGACCGTTTGGGATTAATGCCGTTGACTCTGAAGGTACCAGCGAAACCCATTTCTTTAGGTAGGTCATGCAGCTTTTGGTGGCAGCAATGCTGCCGTGTTTATTTACTGTACTGCCCCCAAAATCGGGGCTGCCATTTGCATAGTGCAATAAAGCAAATGTGTGTTAATTAAGACTGTTGGTTTGTGCCAAATAATGGCAGAGGTGAAAAAACAATATTCCAACCCCCTGAGCCAGCCCGTCAGTTCCCCTGATACCACCTCTATAAAGATCCAAAATAAACAGCCTGTGATGTCTCTCAACTGGAAATGTGACTCTGGTTTAGTATATATGATGGAAAGGGCTAAATTAAAGGTGCAGCAATGTTTTGTACTAGATGCTGAAACCTTTTTACATCAAATTACATAATCTACAGCATACAAACTGGCCATTCGGCCCAATTGGTCTATGCTGGCGTTTATGCTCCACACGAGCCTCCTCCCACCCCTCTTGATCTAACCCTATCAGCATATCCTTCTATTCCTGTCTCCCTCATGTGCTTATCTAGCTTCCCCTTAAATGCATCCATGCTATTTGCCTCAACTACTCCTTGTGGTGGCGAGTACCACATTCTTCCCACTTTTTGGGTGAAGAAGTTTCTTCTGAATTCCCTATTAGATTTATCGATGACTGTCTTATATTTAGGGCCCCTAGTTTTTGGGGAAACAAGTGGCAACGTCTCTACATCTACCCTATCAAACCCTTTCATCATCTAGACGTGCTGGGTAGGGGAGAACTGTGTTTTATGGCCCGATGATTTTTAAACAATCTTTTGGTTCTTTGCTTTCCTTTATTCCTGTGGTAACACGGTGCTCTGACTGTGGGTGGTGAGCAATGTTCCCGTTAAGCTGGGCGGCCGCGCAGCGCTCTGGAGGTGCCGCGCACCAGCTCTTATATGACAAAAACCGCATGAACATTTAAATGGGCGCACAGCCAGTTAAAGGGCCCGGGAACCGGGAAAAAAAATAAGAGGGAACATTGGTGATAAAGAGATCCATGAGCCCTGCAGCTACAACTTATTAGACCAGGAAATAAATTCCCGAATTTAATTTTGGAAGCGACGTACTGGTAGTATTTTTTTTGGACTAGTTTTTGTTTCATTGAAACAGAAGGGGGTGTAAGGTATTACAAATGTTGCACCCTGTCTCTCAAATTCTGACTATTTTTGTGTTGATTTGAAAGAATGGGTACAAGTTGCATTGTATTGTTGACATTTTATACAATTTGCTAAATGACTGAACCTGCCTCGTCTGTGAAACTGGTCTGACAGCTCGTGGTTTACACTCTGAAGTATTACCTGTCAGATTGTATTTTCTGGTTTTGACATTTACCACAGGGTGTAACATATCATTATGGATATATGGTTATGAATGTTGCAGATGTAGAAGTGTGTAATTACCTGCAGTGCTAAGTAGGATAATTGTGTGTGCAGAAGATGACAATTATGTAAAAACAGTGATATTTTTACAATGAATTGGTTTCCTTCCTTCCCTTTCTCCACCTGGCAGGGCTTGAACTTGAGTATGTAACTAGGCACAGAAGTAGCAGTTTACAAAGCGTGCTGGTGTTCAGTTTTTTTAAAAAAGAAGTGCATTAGTCTGGTAAAATAGAAACTAAAATTACCTTTATACATGCTTGATTTAGAAAAAAATTGTAGTTCTGCAGGAAAGTACAGTGCTACAAGTAGTAGTATGATTGCATCTATTGGTCTGCCAAACCAGTAGTACTTTCACTGTCACTGGTCCATCCCTCAAATTACTGGTCCTGATCTGGGAGACCAGTGTTCACTTAGAGTCAGGCAGCATCTATGGAGAGAGAGAAGCAGAGTTAACGTTTCAGGTTGATGACCTTTAGTCAGAACCTGAAACGTTAACTCTGTTTTTCTCTCTCCACAGATGCTGCCTGACCTGTTGAGTATTTCCAGCATCCGCAGTATTTTGCTTTTGTTTTCATTTAGAGTCATACCGTTGCGGCAGTTTGTGAACTTCTGTAATTGACGTGGAAAATGGATTAGGTGACGGTCATTAAGCCAATTGACACATGCAAAGATTATGCACAAAATTCCTGATTGCAATGTTTAACTGCGCATGTGCGGTCGCCAGAAGTTGCTGTCCGATTTACTCTTTAATCACGTTGAGCGCTGATAGCCTCGCCGTTATTCTTACTGCAAAATCCGGGCCAATGAGACATTTCTACATGGCAGGCAGGACAGGCATAAAAAGAATCGCACCCAGTGATCATCTTCAACTCTGCCTCTCCACCATGCTATTTTCTAGTTTAAATTTGCAAACATCTGTTGTTGTAGCCTTGCTCTTTTTAAATACTATAATTTTATACTCTAATGTGCATATGCTGACTGGTTTGATGAATTGAGTAAGGAGTGTAAATTTATTGTCAGTTATATGTAGGACAAGGAATAATGAATTACAAATGTGCAAGTCAGTTCTGATAAAACTTTGAAGCTTGATTTTTGTTTTTTAAGAACATTAGTCGAACTGTGATCATCAATTATGGCTGTTTATTGTAATTTATAGTGCATATTCCTTTTAACACTTGTTTTAGTGTTGTACCTGAGCATGGTGGGTGTGCTGGACTTAGATACTGTAAGTGAAATGGTAACAAAAATAATAAATCGGACTGATGGCATCAAGTGACCAATATTATGGGTTTATTTATCTGCCCATCAGTTGGTTTACTGGGAAACAAGCTATACAGTATAGAATAATAGTGAGTGCTGCTATCATCTAAATGAGGGATTCCAATGACATCCTAAGCAGCAATGGTCAAATACTGTCTTATGAATATGATTTGAACCCTAGGGTTAAGATTGTAATTTTTTTTTTAAACGGTGACCTCTTTCCCCCTCCTGACCCCTCAATTTTCTCTCTCTTTTTCCTTGCCTCCATTCTGTGCCAGACATCTGTATCTGGGAGGGCAAGGAGCTTTTTGTCAGGCCACTGCCGATGCTGTTCTCTTGCTGTCCATGAGGAGGCACACCAATATTTTCCCATCTTTTCTCCCCACCCCCTCAGTTTTCTGCAGCTTCAGGATTTCACCTTCACAAAGCTCAAAGCTGCATGGCTGAGATCAGAACCATGCATTCCTCCACTCCGGCTTTGCTCGATTAGATCACAATCACTCAATTCCATCTGTTAAGTGCTGTGCACTTTCCAATTATAATGTATTGAGAACGGATATCGGTACTCAGCAATGGGCCATTGGTCCACTTTTCTTTCTGCATAATGCTTTAAAGCTATCAAGTTTGTTCCCATTACCGTTCCTGTAACTTTATTTTTCTGTTGTATTATCTTCTCCCTTAAAATCTTTCTCTGCTGTTCACCATCTGCAGCTTAGAGGATGCAACTTTATGCCCAGCGATGACATTCTCATAAATGCACAGACTCGAGCAAAAATTAATTGGTACATATAAAGATGTCAGGAATATGCTGCATGCAAGTCTTATGGTGGATGTTCTTGGCCATTCTCCTTTTATGGAGGTAACATCTATTTGCACCATTGACCAGGTTCAGTCACTTTAGGAAATTTGAGTAAACGTTCTCCATTTGTGCCTCAGGGAAAAATATCTGTCAGATGTGAAAATTATTAATCTTTTTCCATACAGTGCATTAAAACAACAGCTAGCATTCTGCCCAGTGTAAATAACCCAATATTAGATTGGGACCTCAAATTTGAGATCTTTTCCCTCGCTGGTGTAGTAGATTATTGTAATATCTTTCCCTGTTCTGCTGAATATACACGTATCTGAAGAAATGTAGTTAAATCCCCAGATTGTTCATTTAAATTGAATTAAGGCAGCTAGCAAGGTGAACTTTTATGATGCTAACTACAGACGCACTAAACCTCCTGACTGGGCATTCGATTAATGAATATATTTGTGTTTTCTACAGGTAAAGCCAAAGGAGAAAAAGAGAAACTCTCAGAGCCACAAACCAATAAATGTAAGTTTAAAAAAAAAAAAAATTAAATGTAATGCGGGGCCGGGGTGGCATGTGGGCGTGTTGGTGAGAACTGGAGCAATGCTCAGTTCACCACAAAAGGAGGCTGTCTCAATAACTCCGGAACATCAAAGTTGCTCGAGTTTCATTGCTTGCCCCATGATTACAGCGGACATTTCGAATGAGGTTGCTGTGTCAGGGGGTTTTAATGTTCAGTAATACTGGGATTATTCGTCCATTAGTTTCTTGAATCATTCTCTTCCAACACGTGACGTCTTGCTTTAGCAGATACCGCATGCACAGCTCGGTGGTGTTGAATGATGACACTTCCTGTCTCAATTGGAATTTAGACAGCGTTCTCATTATCGAGAATAAGGAGGTGTGGTCCCCTAGTTTTAAGTAAACTCTTTGAAATGTGCATTTAGTATCCATACCTCTTCTGCTACTTGTAAAAGCAAAACACTGGGGACATTTGGCAAGAGTCGTGTAACTGAAATATCATGTTGTAACGGCTGATCTTGTCATTGCTGATGGCAAGTTGGAGGATAGGCAGTGGGGTTGTTTAATTTGGCCTTTACTTTTAAGACCATCAAGTGTACTCCCCGTGCAGAAGTAATATAAATCGGCGCATCCTGATGTCAGCCGAAGTCTTAATTATTGTTGCTGATGGAAGTTGACATTCTTCAGCTGTAATTTGTTATTTTATGAATTATTTTAGATGCAAATGTCATGGAGTTTTTTCGGGGTCATCTGGGGGCTAATTGCTCCCAGAGACATCCAGAGGTCAATTAGATGGCCTATTGATGCAGGATAAGCTTGTAAGGAGATTGGAAATATTGGCTTTTAAAAAAAAAAAATATCCTTTCTAAGTGGTATAGAATTTTTTCCCTCCTGTTTCTTGTGTTGTTTGTGCCTGTGTCTTTTTTTTGCAGATTCTTATCTTTTGTTTTTGTGCTGACTGTGCAACAGTGAGCACTTTAACTTGGTGATTGTGGGTGGTGGTGGGAAGCGAAAGAGAAAAAAGGGGATCTGTAACTCAACATGGAGAATAATTTTTTTTAGCATTATTCACTGGCCTTGAAGAAACTGTAACCGCATTTTATATTACATAAGAAATAGGAGCGGGAGTAGGCCATACGTCCCCTCGAACCTGCTCCGCCACTCAATAATATCATGGCTGTACTTCGACATCAACTCCACTTTCCCACCATATCCACGTATTCCTTGATTCCCTTAGTGCCCAAAAACCTATTGATCTCAGTCCTGAATATACTCATCAACTGAACATCCACCCCCCTCGGGTAGAGAGTTCCAAAGATTCACAACCCTCTGAGTGGAGAAATTCCTCCTCATCTCAGTCCTAAATGGCCGTCCCCTTATCCTGAGACTATGACCCCTAGTTCCAAACTCTCCAGCCAGTGGGAAACAGCCTCTCAACATCTACCCTGTCAAGCCTTCTAAGAATGTTATACATTTCAATGAGATCACCTCTCGTTCTTCTAAACTCCAGAGAGAGTATAGGCCCATTCTACTCAATCTTTCCTCATAGGACAACCTTCTCATCCCAGCAATCAATCTAGTGAACCTTTGTTGCATGCCTCCAAGGCAAGTATATCCTTCCTTAGGTAAGGAGACCAAAACTGTGCACAGTACTGCAGGTGTGGTCTCTCCAAAGCCCTATATAATTGCAGCAAGACTTCCTTACTCTTTTTTTTTTATACTCCGACCCCCTTGCAATAAAGGCTAACATACCATTTGCTTTCCCAATTGCTTGCTATACCTGCATGTTAACTTTCTGTGATTTGTATACAAGGACCCTCAAATTCCCTTTGTATACCAACATTTACCTGTCTCTCACCTTTTAAAAAATATTCTGCTTTTCCATTCTTCTTACCAAAGTGGATAATTTTACACTTCCCCACATATTTCAGTAGCTGTTCTAACGTACAGAGAGAGACGTCTGAGTACATTATAGGGCAGTGAATATCAAGTGGACACCAAGCAGGAGGCCGAAAGAGTATAGGAAAAAAGCTAAAGCACTGTCAAAATGGAGGGTCTTCAGGAGGTTTTTGGAGGCTGGGGCATAGTGGCTGAAGGAGCAGATGCCAATGAAGGCGGGGGAATGAGAAGTGGGTCAGTTTTGGAGGAGATGATAGTATGTAGTTGAAGATCGCCAAGGTAGGGAGGGCAAAGCAGTAGAGGAATTTGAAGGTGAGGATGAAGATATTTGATTCTCTGGATATAATGCAGTGAAGCTCAATATAATGTACAGGTTGTGCTAGAAATATACAGTAGAAAATGATTGTGTGTTGGAGCAGTAAGTGGCTGAGAATCTAGGCCAGTGTTACTTTGTCGTTTTTATTAAATTCTTTGCCTGCATAAAAATCCCAGTCTGTTTTTTATTACAAGTATTCATGATTTCAAGTGCCTCAATCTTGGGAATTCATGAATGTAAGTAGTCTAAAAATATTTGATTTTTATTCGACAATAATTTAGGTTTCTGTTGTGACACCCTGTCAGCTAACAAACATTTAGCTTTTTGTGAGGGACGCTGAGCTCGGATCACAGGAGTAGGCCATTCAGCCCCTCGAGCCTGTCCCGCTCTCAAAAAATGACCCAGAACTTGTCGATCGCTTTCCGAATTGCCCAACCTCGACCTACCTGCAATAAAATCGAACCCATTGGAAGATATTTCCGTCTACTCCAAAGAAGAACATATCTTTTCTGTAGCTGTGGAGTTGGTGAGAGGGTGGGGAGGGAAGGCGAAGAGCCATTCAACTACCACCTTGGCACCTTGAAAATGTTTAAATAGAAAATCATTTAGGGTTGTCGAGAGGTTTTTCACTTTTACTAACTGTTTTTCTGTCTGTCATTTTACTTATTTTCAATTGATTGCTTCACAGTGTGTTGAAAAAGGATCAACTCATTTACTGCATGTACTTCTTGAAGGACTTTTTAAAAACGTAATTGGCTTGAGTGTTTGCTTTCTGATAATATTATTTGAATTGTAATTTAGGATCGTCAGACCTAGACTAGCTGGAATGTTTGAGCCATGTTTGAGGTCAATAACAAAGAAAAAAAGACTTGCATTTACATGGCATATTATCATGTTCCTCAAACATCGGAGCTTCACACAATTCAATTTTTTTCGTGCAGTGTTATTGTTATGTTGGCAAAAGTGCAAGACAAATGCATTTCCAACAATAGCATTTTTGCTAAGCGGCAACTTACCAAAGGCCTCCTGTAATCTACAAGGTTTTAAAACTTGGTGTCACCCAGTGACAATTTCCTGATATCTCCCACCATTCTTTGAATCTGCCCTTGTCAAAGTCATAAATGTTGTCTTTTTGACTCTGGTTTGTTCATCCTCCTTGAACTTACAGCTGCCTTGGATGCCATTGATCATTGTATCCTCCTCTAACATTTCTCAATGGTCCACCTTTGCGGCACTGCTTTCTCTCCTGGTTCCAATCATACCTGTCCCAAAAACATGTATCCATATATCCTCAGACTGTGCGGTTACCGCTGATGTCCCTCAGGGCTTCATCCTTAGTCCTCTCTTCATCCTTTTCATTATGCATCTCCTCAGTGACATTACCTAGAAGCATAGGATCAGGTTCAATATTTATGCTCTGCTTTACCTTTCCAGCTCTTTTGATTCTAAGGCAGTTGTTCACCACTCCAACTCTCCATTCGACGTTGTTGAAATTTCCTCTAGCGTAATATTGGAAAAACTGACGTCATTGTTTTTGGTTCCTGTAAACTTCTAAACACCTCTGCCCCTCACTGCATCAGCGTTCCCGCCTGCCATCTCCGGTTCCTTTCAGTGGTGTAGCGCCTCTGCATGCTATTTGATATTGAGCTGAGTTTGTTTCTCTGCATATGTTCCTGTCGCCAAGACTGCCACCTTCTATCTTCGTAACATTGCATGTCTCGGTCCCTACCTCTCCTGCAGAGACTCGAATTCAGAACTTTTTTTTACTTCAAGGCTTTATTTTTGAAAAGCTGTCCTAGCTGGTTCCACCACTTTCACCCATCATAAGTTGCAACTCATCTGGAATGGCAGTGCTTACCTGCTCAGTCCCTGCACTTCCATTACAATGGTCCAGGCCAGGTTTCATTGGCTCCCTGCGGCCCATGAATCAATTTCAACGTCCTTATCCTTCACATGCCTCCGTGGTCTTGCCTTATCCTATTTCAGTGACCTGCTTCAGCTTTATGTCTCTGGAAGTGATTCTGGAATTTACATTCACATGTTTCAGTCATAGCGTAGAGGCTAATGCTTAAAAAGCTTGAATCAAATATAGCCTGTAATCCACAAATAAAGATGTTCTGTTTGCAGTGAGATTTGCCAGCGTTTGCTTGTGTTCTCATGGTGTTAGGCTGCTTACTTTTTAATGATTTCCTCAACCAACTCCTATCAACATTTTGTAGGTAGTTGTTGTTGTTTGTCATTTTGTTTTTAGATATTCAGGTGTATGTTTAAAATATGTAATATTTATTACACACATTTAAATGTATTATCTAAAAGCTTTGGCAATATACCTGTGACTTTTCCTTGAAATAGAATAATTATAAACCTAAATCATTTTAATGCCTTTAATGCTTTCAATAAAGTTTGACCAAAGTGAATGCAAAGGGGATAGCGGGGCTGTTACTATTTGGAGCATTGTGCTCTGCTCCACATTTGATTTGACTTAATTTTTTTCTTTGGTGATGGTGGTGTGAATGACTCACTCCTTTGAGAGAAAAGATTATATCTTAACATCAAAAGATTTTTTTTAAAGCGACTTGAAAATAGAGTAGCAACAGTTCTCTCACATTAGGAGCTTAAAATAGAATTCCGGACTCTGAACTAGATTTTCAAGTGTTGTTGGCTTCCAGATGAGCTGCTTGATAGATTTGTTCTCGCCCCACTGTTGTATAACTGCCGGCCACTGAGCAGCATTATTCATAGTGTTGTCAGTAGAATTTCAGTAAAGTGCAGCGATGAAGAGTGTCATTTTTATGCAGCTCTATTGTAGCCATTTCCATCCATTATTATTATAATAGTGTAATGGTGGATATGTGAAACTTTCAGACTTGCCTACTTGAACTGGAAAGGTCACCTGGCTTATACAGAATAAGTAAAGGTTTTGTCCTTCAGAACTTGAGTTGCGTCTGTAGAGAGTATTTTGAGATGCATAACACGAGGGTGAAGTGCTAATGATTGCAGATCTATCACTGGTGGTGATAATGAGCAGTTTGAGGTGATAAATTAAGGTTAAAGAAAGATCTTGCATTTCTATAGCAACTGTCATGTTATCAGGACATCCCAAAGCACTTCACAGCTAATAAATTGCTTTTGAAGTGCAGTCACTGTGATGTAGACAAATGTGGCAGACAATTTGCACATAAGAGTCCCATAAACAGCAAATTAGATAACCGACCAGTTACCTTGTTCTGTTGGTATTGGTTGATGGATAACTGTTGGCCAGAACAGTGGGGAAACTCATTTGTTCTTAAAGTCGTGCCAGGGAATGTAGTGCAGGGCTTCAATTTCACACTAATACAAAAAGAAAAGACTGCAGATGCTGGAAATCTGAAATAAAAACAGAAAATGCTGGAGATACTCAGCAGGTCAGGCAGCATCTGTGAAGAGAGAAACAGAGTTAACGTTTCAGGTCGATGACCTTTCACTTCAATTTCACATCTCATCTGAAAGACATCACCTCTGACAATGGCGCACTCCCGCTGTACAGCACTAAAATGTCAGCCTAGATTGTATGCTCCAGTCTTGGAATGGGGCTTAAACTCTCAACCTTCTAACCCAGGCAAAAAGCGTATCTCAAATGAAAGCATATCGGCTTCAATGTGATTTCCCCTAGCTCCTTCACGTCCAACAATCCTACAATAGTGTGTTACTCGTAAGTGTAATTCATTGTTGTAACATATGCAAAGGCAGCTGCCATTTGCATACAGCAAGGTCCCACGAACAGCAATGAGATAAATAACCGGATGATGTTGGTTAAGGGATATTTATGGTGGCTGGGACACCAGAAGAGCTCCCTGGGATCTTGTATGTCTGCTTCAACAGGTGGATGTCTCATTTCAAAGACAGCACCTTTGATATTGCAGCACTCTCCCAGTACTAAACTGAAGTGTCAGCCTAGATTATGTGTGATGTGGAGATGCCGGTGTTGGACTGGGGTGGACAAATGTGAGAAGTCGCACAACACCAGGTTATAGTCCAACAGCTTTATTTGAAATCACAAGCTTTCGGAGCGCTGCTCCTTCGTCAGGTGAAGTCACCTGACGAAGGAGCAGCGCTCCAAAAGCTTGTGATTTCAAATAAAGCTGTTGGACTATAACCTAGATTATGTGTGGGATTGAAACCCACAACCCTCTGATTCAGAGGTGAAAATACTACCACTGAGCCAAGGCTGACACTCTATGAAGTAGAAATTCTAACGGCTGTGAAGAACTAGCTGGAAGATAGGGAATTATAGATATGTTTTTTAATTTAAGGGATAACTAAAAATATTACTATAAGAAAATCACCTCTTAAAGCACTTAAAAACAATCTGTTGAATAAATTCCAAATTCTGGTTTCCAAATAATCGGCCTAGGGTGGTTTGCACAAGATGCTGTACTGCTGGGAACTTTTTAAACTTTGTTTCACACTGGCCTGAGTTGTAGTGCAGCAGGTGTGAAGCTGAAATGGTGAGACAACCTTCTGGAGTTGGTTCCTGACTCTTGCTTTTTAGTCCGCTTCAAGTGACTTAATGCCTCTAACACAGCACCATTTGTATTGATGTGAAAGTGAAACTGCTCCACGTCAATGTGAGCGTCATTATATAAATTGCTTGCAGGTGATGAAAGAGAAGACAGGAGGGCCATTAAAAAGACTATATTTAGTTCGTGAGAACTTCAACACATGTTGCTAAAGTTACAATTAAACATCAAAGAAAGGAGTTCTCGATATTCCTCAAGTATTTTAAATGCTGAAAATGTATTTTAATGGCTTATTTTGTCTGAAGCCAAAATTATTTCCCCATAAATGTTGATTCCTGTTCCTATTAGAAGTGTCAGCCTTTGGCTCAGTGGTACTCTTGGTCAGGAGGTCATGGGTTTGAGTCCCACTCCAGAGACTTGAGCACAGAATCTAGGCTGACACTTCAGTGCAGAACTGAGGGAGTGCTGCACTGTCGGAGGTGCAGACCTTCGGATGAGATGTTAAACCGAGGCCCTGTCTGTCCTCTTAGATGGATGTAAAAGAACCCACCATACAATTGGAAGAAGAGCATGGAAGTTCTCCCTGTGTCCTGGTCAACAGTTATCCCTCAGCCAATACCTAAAGCAAATTATCTGGTCATTTATTTAATTGGTGCTTGTGGGCCCTTGCTGTGCGCAAATTTACTGCCGCGTTTCCCAAATTACAACAGTGACTACATTTCAAAAGTATTTCATTGGCTGTAAAGCGCTTTAGGACATCCTGATGTCGTGAAAGGCGCTATATAGATGCAAGTTCTTTTTACAGATTTTAAGGAATGATTTAGTTTGATCCATCATTCAATGCAATGAAGTGATGTTTGACAGACTGGAATTGGAACACCATGAAAATAAATTGCTTTCGGTTGCATTGTGCAAACTTTCCAAATGGATTTAAAGCGCCGGTGTTGATGGGGTTAGTTATGTTGCTAAGTAATATGATTTCAAGACAAATAATTGTGATTCAGTGCATTTGAAAATCATGGAATGATGTAAAACTGTCAATTTTGAAATGCCTGCCCATTTAGAGTATCACATTTTGCTGTCGTGTGACCTTTAGCATATGCAAATTATGACATTATTGCATCTTGATGCAGCATCTATCCTGATAACTCGAGCGAATTGAACAATAAAGATGTGATTATGGTTGTAATTTTTTTATTGAGTAGAAAATTACGCGCTTTGTCCAAGTTGGTGAAATGCCACTTCTTTTCCGAAATGCTGAATGAACCCGTGTTGGAGTATTCCCACCTGTAAGTTTCAGAAGCTCCCATTGTTTTACATGGAAATTCACAGTTGGATTTCTACACGTAGATAAAACCGTTCAACAAGAAGTGATGCTGGATCCATTCATCCCCACTACCTTGGCTGCTGCGCGGTAAATTTATACCTGCCAATTGCAGTCAAATGCTGTCAGCATTTCCTGTGGCCAGTCGCAGGCATAAACTGTAGGTGCTGTGAACATGAAACATCACCTGCTCATTTTAATTAAACAATTGCACTACCTGTTTAAACAGCAGGCATGTCTCTGAATTAGTACCTATCCAACTGTTTCTGAATTAAACATTCTACCCGGAACAATGGCTAAATCTGGTGGTAACCAGATGTTTTAATAATGTGGGTAAATGGATCCTGTTATGTAGCTATTTGGAAGGATTGTTGCTATTTGTTACCATTTGGGGGCATGGAACATTTTTTTGAATGTATTACTAAGAATCTGCAGCCATGAGCTTTAAGAAACTGTGTTTATTCAGAGCAGAAGCAGTGTCCTTAGTACTGGCATTTACTTTCCTAGCTATGAAATGAAACGATTTGTCTGTTTCTATTCTTTCCTTCCTCGCACGTACATTTTCTTTTTCTTAACTTTGTAGCGCACCAGGTTCCCAACACGATTTTGCAGCTTGTCTGGGAATCTGCTGAATGAAGGTGATGTGCTTCCTTGCAGATGTGAGGAGAGAATTGGGGAGAGGGATTAAAAAAAAATCTGCCTGTATCACTTGACACTTCCAAGGCAGCATTGATGGTGACCTGTAAACAAATCATCTGCTCGCCCTCCGTGGTGATGAGGTGGAATAAAAATACTTCTTCCTCTTCTCCCACCACCAAACAAAGAAAACTTGTAATGGCTTGCAATGTGTTGACTAAAATAGCAGGTGTAGTGCTTTGAATTTATATGCTTAGTGAGGAGAGAGAGAATGCTCCCAGCGTCAGCATCAGTACAATTCCAAGTCGGGTATAGCATGAGGAAATTTCTCAAGCCCAGTTAGTTGCTCTCTAGTGCATCAGTGTGGCATTTCCATTTTGAGCACTAGTCTCTGATTGAGGCTCCCAATTTCTACCATTTTTTTGTGCTGTGGCCCGCACCCACTATAACTACGTTAAAGCACCCAAAATTCACAGAACCCTTATCAGCGGACAAAGAGTGGATTTTATCGCTTTAATCGAGTGGTTTTCACTCTGGGTCCCAAAACAACAACAACTCTGCATTTATATTGTTTCTTTAACGTAGTAAAACGTCCCAAGGTGCTTCACAGGAGCGATTTATCAAACAAAATTTGATACCGAGCCACATAGAGACATTGGGACAGGTGACCAAAAGCTTGGTCAAAGATAGGTTTTAAGGAGCATCTTAAAGGAGGAGAGAGGCAGAGAGGTTTAGGAAGGGAATTCCAGAGCTTAGGGCCTCATGAGCTGAAGGCACAGCCGCCAGTGGTGGAATGAAGAAAACCGGGGATGTGCAAAAGGCCAGAATTGGAAGAGCGCAGAGATCTCTGAGGGTTGTAGGGCTGGAGGAGCTTACAGAGATCGGGAGAGGCGAGGCCGTAGAGGGATTTGAAACACAAGGAAAAGAATAGCGCCCTAAACCAGTGGTGTCCAAACTACAGGCTGTGTTCCCCGAGTCCTGACAACCCATATGAAGCCCAGGGCATCTCACTCTCGCTGATTGTATTTATTAATGATTGACTTCAGCGCCTTGGGTTGTTTTACTACGTTTAAGTTACTATATAAATGCAAGTTATTGTTAATTATATTTATTACTTTTACATTTGTCCTTTTTAAATATCGTGGGCTTGGAGGTTTGGAAAGGGCTGTTGTCTCTTTGGTGGATGAATCCTAAATCAGAACACCAAGAACTTCAGCTGCCTAAGCCCCACATTCTGCAATTCCCTCGCTAAATCCCTTTGTCTCTCTGCCTCCCTCTCCTTCAAGACCCTCCTTAAAACCCATCTCTCTTACCAAGATTTTGCTCATTCTTCCTAATATCTCCTCCTTGCCTCGGCTTCAATATTTATTTCCTTATGCCTCGGTGAAGAGCGTTGAGATACTTTTCTACATTAAAGGCAGCGTATAAATAGGACACTAATAAAAATGACAGTACAGGGTTTAAAGAATTTAAGATGGAAATTGGGAAGCTGGGGGTGGAAGGGGAAAGCAGCGAGGACCTCCTGCAGGCTCGGTTAATGTTGGCTGTGCTGTTGAAAATGTGAAATTTTTGAGGCAATAGAACTTCAGTGGGAACTGCTGCCAATATTAACATTTTGATTGAATTTGGGGTCTAAGGAAGGTTTTGTATATGGAGCTTATTCTGTGATGATCTAATGATCAAGCACACTGAAATCTTTACTTTTTCACTCGATTCCTAACGCGTCTGTGTTTTCATTTGATGTAATTATGTAATACCAAATACCTATATAACTTGGTCACTTATCATTGAGCTCTTCTTAATATGTTAAAATTTTTTATCTAACTTTGAATACACATCCTTATTGATTTAAATAATTCCAGTATCAATGCCTGTATTTCCTTCAATTATCAGCCTAAGGCAACCTATCCACAATTATTTAAATAGCATAAATTCTATTTAAATGGAATAAATTCCTTTTATTTTAGCATCTTTTCTGTTGCAGGAGTTATAACCGTAATTGCTAACATAAACGAAGGCATTGTTCACTGGAACACTCTGATAACATTAAAAAACATAAAGCTCTTGTTCTACTGAATGACGGAGATCTTGGCATTTAACAAGGCTTCACACATGCACCAGTACATTGGCAATGGCCAGTTCCTGTATACTAATGATGAAGACTGAACTGTATTGTGTGACCATGAGTGCTCCCTACTTCTAGGAGCTTGTATGAGTAGAGTTATTCTCCTGTGGTCCCAAATGACGTTCTAGTTCATAACGATTTGTTTTTAGCTCCCTTATAATTCCCGTGTTAATTTATTGCTTTTAGTGATGACTACCTCCATTTATAGTTCAGTAGCAGGATCATTGAGGCGGGCACCATTGAGGATTTATCACTGTGTACACAAGGTGCAATGTTTTCAGTAACATAATAGTGAAAGGTAAATCGGTTAAAGTTTTATGATTCGGTGTTTATAAGCATAAAGTAGGCTGTAATGGAGGATAGTTGTGTTAATTGGAAGATGAGGCTGTGAGTTCATTTTTCCCATTTGTTTTTTTCCTTGTTGGACTAAAATAAAATAAATATGTATTAAATTATGGTAGAGTTGGGCAACTCTGTGCAGTGCACAATGGCAGCTTTATTGATGCTGTCCACAAGTTTCTACATTTTTAAAATTAAAAAAAACTTGCAGAATAGCTAAGTATTAATAAACGTATGCTTTCACTTGGCTCTTTCCCCACTGAACTGCCGATACCATCTCCTAATGGGTAGAACACACGTGGCTGACTTAAGTTTGGGTGTCCCTCATATATAAAGTATATTTATGTGACTATGCAATTAAATTAGAATAGATGTAATTGGGCAACAAAAAAGATTATTTTAATTAATTGATATTAAATATACGGTCACGTAACGAGAGGCATTAACCCTGTTGTGGGTTTTTAAGATTCTGTCCGTGTGTCCAGCCACAGTAAATGTCTTCTGATATTTCGCTCAGTTTTTTCCTACTGAGAATAGGATGTACATTTAATTAAAAAAAAAAATAATTTGTGTTAACGAATGTCTTGTGCTTGGGGGACTTGGCTCTATCAGAAACTGGGCAGAGACTGCCCAAATTCACTCCACTTCGGATCCTTGATAGGATCTCCGAAAAGAACCTTCATCCTCTCTCTCTCTGCTCAACTGTTTTCAAATGTATAAAAATTTCCAAGACCTGGAATTCAGAACCGTGGAAACAAGACAACAAGGTTCTGGTGGTAATGTGCTGTCTACCCATCACTAGTCATCTTTTAAATGGATCTCAAAGTAATTTTACCAATAATGAATTACAATTATGATTCAGGGTAGGCTTTTGCAAAGTAATTGAGTCTGCTTTATTCTCAATGTTTTCTCTTTTTTTGGCAGTCCTAGCCCCTATTCTTGTTGCGACCCCATCACCAAGCAGGAACCATGCACTTCCGGAAACTGCAGGACCGAGTAATGTGGCGATCAATGCAATCTCTGCCAACATGGACTCCTTTGCACGGGGCAGAACAGCAGTTCTCAAGCAACAGCCGATTCTTATGGAAGCTGCACATTTTGGAGACTTGGGTAAAGTTAAATTTGTTAATTTAAACCCATGATATGCAGTAAAATAATAATCAACTATATATATATATCTCCTCAGACAAGGCTAGAGAGTCAACATGTGACCTTTTGAAGTTATGGTGCTGTTATTGTACCAGAGGGAGTTATAATTGCTAAAGCTGCAATAAATTATTGTCCCAACATTGTAAAAGTTTTAAAACATTCAATAAAATGATTTTAGCAATTGTGCATGTATAGTAGAAATGTTAGGAAGACACTCTCCAGATGCCACGAGTTAAATTTTAAATTGATCCAGGTTTGATTTTTATATTTGCTAAACCAAGCATGCTGTTCAATATGAGATCAGGATTAAATATTGAAGGGACTGTGTAGAACTAGGGAAAATGCCATCAGCCTTTGAAAGTATTTAGAACCCTTTTTGAAGTAGCTGTTCATGTCCTTTGTGTGTTCATATATCTGCTGCATCTGTGTTGGGTGATTGCACCACTAACTATCCCATTATAACTTTAGTGAGCAAGTTTACAAATTGCCACCTTGACTTTATCAATGTAAAATCACTATGGTGTGCAGTCACCCTCCAGCCTTATAGAATTTCTATCGTATCAACATTGAGGAGACATCTATTGTAAGCCTTTACCAGTTAATGTTCATATCCAGTTTGGTATATGTGACAGCATAAATCTATACAGTTAATCCTCCAATGACAAACTCTATTATCACAAAGCTCTTGTTATAACTGCTTTTTTCCCTTGTGATGGGCTTCAAAATTTGAAGTAAATCATCCTCAACACTTCTGAGTGTGCAGTGAATATTGACTGGATCAAGTTGCACTGCTACCTTCTCTGTTATGTGCAGTGAAATATATTTGACGGCCCTGCCTTCAGCTGCCTCGGCCCCAAGCTCTGGAATGCCCTCCCTAAACCTCTCCGCCTCTCTACCTCTCTCTCCTTTCAGACTCTCCGTTAAACGTACCTCTTTGACCAAGCTTTTGGTCACTTGTTTTAACGGGCCAGCATTTGCGATTGGAGGCTTCCCGCGGGCCAACGCCTCCGACCTGCAAAATTTCTACAAAAGTAGCTGGTGGCCCGGGGAGAATGGCGGCTTGCGCTCCTGGGCCTCTCCGGGTCCGCGCGGGCAGAGCCCCACGTATCCCAGGGGCGCATACGGTTCGTAGGCGCTCCTGGGATCATGTGGGTCGGCCCAACCAATAAAAGAGAATCCCCATTCATACTTTTGATGGGTCCGTACGTACAGAACTGTCAAAAGTATGAATGGGGATCACTTTTAAAAAAAAAAATACACCAACACAATTTTTTAAATTACATATTTAAAATTAATTAAAATGCCATTTAATTAAATATTTTAAACAAATTAAATTTTTTGAATTTTTAAATTTTTTTTACGGGGCTAAAAATAAACTTACCTTTTTGAAGAATATTTTTAATTTATAAATGAGAATTTTATTTTTCTATTTTTTAAAACTCTTACCAGAATTTGACAGGCTTTCAGCCCAACTCTCCACCCGCAGAGGCACTTTTCTTGGGCATGCGGAGGATCTGTTAAGAGAATTCTTGACAGATTGCAAGTGCCGGGTTTCAGCGCATGCGCTTTGCATGCCTAAACCCGGCACTTGCGCGGCCCCGACTGGCACGTACACACCTTGTAGGGGTCGCAAAATACGGCCCAATATCTCTTTGTACATTGGTGTCAAATTTTGTTTGACAATCGCTCCTGTGAAGTGACATTTTACTGCGTTAAAGGGGCTATGTAAATACAAGTTGTTGTTGTTGTTGACATGCATTTAAGTAACAATTAATTTTTTGAATGGGGGAAACACACATGAATCCGAGATTAAGATCAATGTTGTATTGCACACAGCAGCCAGAAGATTCCTGGGGCTATTATAGCTTTTCAGTATACACAGAACAATGCCAGTGATACTGCCATTTTCCCTCAACATTTAAAGGAGTATTCCAGGTTTAGGCTCTGTAATGGCTTTGTCGTTAGCAGCAGTTTTCATTGATTAATTGATCAGTGTTAATCTCCAGATCAGAGCTGTCTTTGTGCTTCATTCTAGCTTGTATAAAGACCAGTGGTTACCCTAAAGTTCTTTTTTTTTAAGAGGGCGTTGAAAGCAGCGTTAATTTCTGTGATGTTTCACATGATTGGCACCCGGTTATTGGTGAGACCACACCCTGAGTACTGCGTACAGTTTTGGTCTCCTTATTTGAGGAAGGATATACTTGCATTGGAGGCAGTTCAGAGACGATTCACTAGGTTAATTCCAGAGATGAGGGGGTTGACTTATGAGGAAAGGTTGAGCAGGCTGGGCCTATACTCATTGGAATTTAGAAGAATAAGAGGTGATCTTATTGAAACATATAAGATAATGAGGGGGCTCGACAAGGCAGATGCAGAGAGGATGTTTCCCCTCGTGGGGAAATCTAGAACGCGGGGGCATAGTTTTAGAATAAAGGGTCGCCCTTTTAGAACTGAGATGAGGAATTTCTTCTGAGGGTTGTAAATCTGTGGAATTCTCTGCCCCAGAGAGCTGTGGAGGCTGGGTCATTAAATACATTGAAGGTGGAGGTAGACAGATTTTTGCAAGATAAGGGAGTGAAGGGTTATGGGGAGCGGGCAGGGAAGTGGCTTTGAGCCCAAGATCAGCCATGATCTTATTGAATGGCGGAGCAGGCTCGAGGGGCCAAGTGGCCTATTCCTGCTCCTATTTCTTATGTCTTATGTTGGAATTCCATAAGACAGTTTTTGGATGCTGTGTATCTTATTATTTGGAATATGTTGAGACATTTTCATAGAGGCAATGTTAGGTTGGTGTATTGGAGTCTATGAATTCAGCTTGACATTGTAAATAAGCCTGTGGCCATCAGGGGTTTGGCCACTGTGCTTCAAAGGACCAGGTGAATGAGAGTTGAGGGCTGGTTGAATGAAAGAGGTGGGGAGCAGGAACATTTTCAGATATGTAGGTGACCGAGGGAATAATAGGATGTTGTGAGAATTGAGGTTGGAAGATGGGAGAACATGGGACAGTGATGAAGAAACTGGGGCCGTGGTCTGGATTAGTTTGTGGTCAGTGTCCAAATTGTATAGCCAATCCAAATCTTTATTAATATTTTACTACAACTCTGTCTCTGTGCCTGTTTATAATTTAGTGTTGTCAGCATATTTGACAGCGTTATGTTTTGGTTTCAACATCCAGGCTATTTAATGTAGACTAGAAGCAACAGGGGTCCTAGGATCGCTTCCCCCATCTGTCTTGGACATCATGAATACTTCCTTTCATAGAAACAGGAGTAGGCCATTCAGGACCCTTTCGTTTTTTTTATTAAGCTTGCTTGGGGAACGTTACTTTAAGGATATGATATCATTGGGATTACGGAGACATGGCTCCAGGGTGACCAAGATTGGGAATTCAACATCCAGGGATATTCTATATTCAGGAAGGACAGGAAGAAAGGAAAAGGAGGTGGGGTAGCATTGCTGGTTAAAGAGGAGATTAACACAATAGTAAGGAAGGATATTAGCTCTGATGATGGGGAATCTGTATGGGCAGAGCTGAGAAATACCAAGGGGCAGAAAACGTTAGTGGGAGTTGCATACAGACCCCCAAACAGTAATGCTGAGGTTGGGGATGGCATTAAACGGGAAATTAGAGACGCGTGCAATAAGGGCACAGCAGTTATGATGGGTGATTTTAATCTACGTATAGATTGGGCTAACCAAATTAGTAACAATACTGTGGAGGAGGAATTCCTAGAGTGTATACGGGATGGTTTCCTGGACCAATATGTCGAGGAGCCAACTAGAGATCAGGCCATCTTAGACTGGGTATTATGTAATGAGAAAGGATTAATTCGCAATCTTGTGCGAGGCCCCTTGGGGAGGAGCAATCATAATATGATAGAATTCTTCATTAAGATGGAGAGTGAAGTAGTTGACTCAGAGACTAGAGTCCTGAATTTAAATAAAGGAAACTACGATGGTATGAGGCACGAGTTGGCTAGGATGGATTGGGGAATGTTACTTAAAGGGTTGACGGTGGATAGGCAATGGCAAACATTTAGAGATCGCATGGATGAACTACAGAATTTGTTCATCCCTGTTTGGCATAAAAATAAAACAAAAAAAGGTGACTCAAACGTGGCTAACAAGGGAAATTAGGGATAGCATAAGATTCAAGGAGAGGACATATAATTTGGCCAGAAAAAGCAGCAACCCTGAGGATTAGGAGCAGTTTAGGATTCAGCAAAGGAGGACAAAGGGATTAATTAAGAGGGGGAAAATAGATTGAGAGTAAGCTTGCAGGGAACATAAAAACTGACTGTAAAAGCTTCTATAGATACGTGAAGAGAAAAAGATTGGTGAAGTCAAGCGTAGGTCCCTTGCAGTCAGAATCAGGGGAATTTATAATGGGGAACAAATAAATGGCAGACCAATTAAATACATACTTTGGTTCTGTCTTCACAAAGGAGGACACAAATAACCTCCCAGAGATGTCGGGGAACATAGGGTCTAATGAGAGGGAGGAATTGAATGAAATCAGTATTTGTAGGGAAATGGTGTTGGGGAAATTGACGGGATTGAAGGCCGATAAATCCCCAGGGCCTGATAATCTACATCCTAGGGTACTTAAGGAAGTGGCCCTAGAAATAGTAGATGCATTGCTGGTCATCTTCCAAAATTCTATGGACTCTGGAACAGTTCCCATGGATTGGAGGATAGCTAATGTAACCCCACTATTTAAAAAAGGTGGTCGAGAGAAAACGGGAAATTATAGACCGGTAAGCCTGACATCGGTAGTGGGGAAAATGCTAGAGTCCATTATAAAAGATGTAATAGAGCACTTGGAAAACAGTGACAGGATCAGACAAAGTCAACATGGATTTACAAAAGGTAAATCATGCTTGACTAATCTACTGGAATTTTTTGAGGATGTAACTGGTAGAATAGATAAGGGAGAGCCAGTGGATGTGGTGTATTTGGACTTTCAGAAGGCTTTCGATAAGGTCCCGCATAAGAGATTAGCGTGCAAAGTTAAAGCACATGGGATTGGGGGTAAGGTACTGTCTTGGATAGAGAACTGGTTGGCAGACAGGAAGCAAAGAGTTGGACGAAACGGGTTTTTTCTGAGTGGCAGGCAGTGACTAGTGGGGTACCGCAGGGATCGGTGCTAGGACCCCAGCTATTCACAATATATATAAATGATCTAGACGAGGGAACTAGATGTAATATCTCCAAGTTTGCAGACGACACAAAGCTGGGTGGGCGTGTGTGCTGTGAGGAGGATGCCGAGAAACTCCAGGATGATTTGGACAGGTTGGGTGATTGGGCAGATGCATGGCAAATGCAGTATAATGTGGATAAATGCGAGGTTATCCACTTCGGTGGCGAAAACAGGAAGACAGATTATTATCTGAACAGCAATAGATTGGGAAAAGGGGAAGTGCAACGAGACCTGGGTGTCCTTGTGCACCAGTCGCTGAAGGTAAGCATGCAGGTGCAGCAGGCGGTTAAGAAGGCAAATGGTATGTTGGCCTTCATAGCGAGAGGATTCAAGTACACTTGGTGAGACCACACCTTGGGGTAAAAATTCACTTGGTTGCGCCACCCGTTAGCGCCTTAAGAGGGCGCTAATGGGGCGCAAAGCCGCTAACGCCCGGGCGCAGCGATGTTTGCGCCGCTCGAGAACTTAACTTGAGATTGTGCGGCGGCGCTAAAACTTACCGCTGCGACCACCTGCGCGCGCAGATTGTGACGTCATTCCATGGTGCAACGCCCTTGGGGCGCCCCGTAGCGGAAATTGAGTGGCGCCCCCTGCCTTACCGCCTGGCGCTTCCAACGACCAGAAGACTGGAACGCTATCAATCGCTGTGGGGCTGGGGGGGGGGGGGCGCTATTTAAAGGGGGCCTCTTCCTGCCTTTTATTGTTGGTGGCATTTTTGAACTACGCATTCTGAGAGAGAGAGGGAGAGACTTCTGGAGAGATTCAACGTTGTGTGAAGGAGTTTTGGGTACTGAGCAGCACTTTGCAGGTTCATTTTGATTTGCCATTCCTTGTATCGATTTAGCAGAGACCGTGGGAGCTGCACTCTGAGCTCTTTGCCTGGTGCTCTCCATTGTTCTTTCCAGCACATTTGATGTGCAAGTCTCTCCAGGCCGAGATTCAAGGCAGCAATGAACAGGATGTGGATGGAAAGCAAGATTAACCATCCCCTTTAAGAACTGGCCCGTGCCATTGTGTGTGTGTTCCATTGCTGACTGACATTACATGAGCTTCGCCAGCGCTCCGAGTTAGCGCCTCACTGCTCGGCCTTTGCGCCTTAAGAGAGGTGTGCAGCGCCTGCTTTAGTGCTCCACTCACCTCCCGGGGCGGTAAAAGTGAAGTTTCCCGTCAGTGCCGATAATTAGCGCCAGGCGCTAATATTTGCGTCCGGACGATATTTGCGCCCCAAATGGGGCGCGACCTAATTTCTACCCCCTTGAGTATTGTGTGCAGTTTTGGTCGCCTTATCTGAGGAAGGATGTTCTTGCCATGGAGAGAGTGCAGCGAAGATTCACCAGACTGATACCTGGGATGGCAGGAATGACTTATGAAGAGAGATTGGGTCGATTAGGCTTATTCGCTAGAGTTTAGAAGAATGAGAGGGGATCTCATTGAAACTTATAAAATTCTAACAGGACTAGACAGACTAGATGCAGGAAGGATGTTCCCGATGGCGGGGTAGTCCAGAACCAGGGGTCACAGTCTAAGGATAAGGGGTAAGCCATTTCGGACTGAGATGAGGAATTTCTTCACCCAGAGAGTGGTGAACCTGTGGAATTCTCTACCACACAAGGCAGTTGAGGCCAATTCATTAAATATATTCAAGAAGGAGTTAGATATATTTCTTGAGGCTAAAGGGATCAAGGGATATGGGGAGAAAGCAGGGACAGGGTACTGAATTTGGATGATCAGCCATGATCTCATTAAATGGCGGAGCAGGCTCGAGGGGCCGAATGGCCTACTCCTGCTCCTATCTTCTATGTTTCGCATCCAGTACCACGCTTTACCCTGGAAAAGTAGAGTGTGAGGGTTAGAGCTAAAATTGGTCGAGCATCTCCTTGGTTTTCTTTTGCCACGGCCAAATTTATTTCATGCTGAGAAATTACTGATTGAGATAGTTGTGGTTCCTGAAACATTGCGGCTTTCCAAAATGAGACAAGCCACCTTCGTATAAGTTCTACAACAGTATCTATAAACTTCTTCATGCTGAATATTTGGAAATAGAATTAGGGGAAATAAAGAACCAAAGGCTTTTTTATTCACAGTATTGTTTGAATAAAATAAAAATTGTAGTGTTGTGTACATAATCTAATTTCTGAAATAGTATTTGGTACTCAAGAATTGATTCAAAGTTATGTAAGTGGAATAGAGTATGACAGCAGGTCATTTGAAGATCATGAAAGTTGTCAGGGCCATAATGATGCAAATGGAGATTTGAACTGCTTCTTAAAAACAATTATCTGAATTTCTAATTTCATATGCAGGTCAATTTAAAAATTATTCAATGATCTTATACTTTGCAGCTGTAATAGTTTCCAGAAATTACTGGTTTGGTTTTCGTGTGCGCTACTGAAAATTCAGCAGTGAATTTAGTTTAAGCACCCTGTGGGCAAGTGAGAAATATTAATTCTGGATGAAATAGTGTTGCTGAGAAAAATGAGATCTATGGCTCTAAATGCAGAAGCATAATGTGCAGGCTTTTTGAGGAAATGCAGTGTATTGAATTGCACGGCATCACTGCACAAGTTGCAGAGCAGAAGGAGCCACAGCCAGGAGATGGTCCTTGTGCAGCATCTATTAGAATAGCTTGTGTCTTTTTCTCTGTAGTTATGCCACATCAGCAGGGGAAGTCAGGTTCAGAATGTGAACAAAATTCATCCAAAGCAGCAAATGAGTTAATTATAAAGCAGCTAGCTATAAACAGAATTCATAGTGCGGATTTCTTGCTGGGCTAGATTGCTCTTTAGAATAAGTCTCTAAGAGGCATAATATCAAAAATTCTGATGGCTACCTTCTAGAATAAGTATTTAATAATATGTACTGAATTATACAGCATGGGAACCATGGAATTGTTTGCAGGAGGGGCGTGCTGAATAATGTATATTCTAATGTTAAATTGATATGAGTTTTTTGTTCTTATTGCCCTTGGGAATTTGAGTAATTTTGGAGGTTTTTGGTGTGTATATCTGACTTCCTCAGAAGATGAAACAATTCTTGAAAATTCATGGCATTTCAAGTTATGCATATTTATTTGGAAGGAGTTTCATGATGGGCCAAATAACTTTGTCTCATTTCATATCTTTACACATTTGTATCCCACATTATATATCATTTTCTATGCTCAAGTGCCTTGGCAGTGTAACAGTACATCTAGAGTTAACTTGCAGCATTTGTCCCCCATTTGTGCTGAATTCTCTGAATTTCTAAAAGACGCACTTCATACTTCATTGCAACCAGCTGTTTGTATAACTGATGTATGTGTACCTTTTACAACAGGAGGTGCATGTCGACAGCTGTCTGCAGTGAAGTGTGCAGTGAGTTCCCTAGAAGGTCAGACATTGAAGAATTACTGGGTGAAAGTTGCTGTCTGGACCTACAATAATAAATAACATCATGGGCTATATACGGATTCACCACATTTGGTGCATTGGAAAATGTGTCGCCTCCATTTTGACAGCTCTCCCAAGGGCTTGGCTGAGTTTGGTAATCTGCAATATGGCGGGTGTGCAACACATCCGACCATTCCATGCAAGCAACTACCAGTGCATGATGGTGCAGCACACAGTGCAACCGGGCCATCTTGCAAGTGCTGCATTTAAAAAAATAAAATAAAAGAAGGCTTTACTTCTTAAAAAATATAATTGGTTTATTCCACTTTGGATGGTAGTAGCTTTTCTGTACCATATCCAACAATAATTGATTGGAACCATTTCACAGTTATGTAAGTGTTGTTTTTTCAACAAATATGAAACAATATTGACTATTAATAGAATTAGAATCCAGAATGTGTTGGAACAGATGTTTTTTCCTCCTGCAGTGTGCTCTGGTTTGACACACAATCTTTTGGTGCAAATATACTATTGTGTGGAATAACAAGAATTCATCCTATTTTTCATGTGTTTGTTTTTAAATAGGTCATTCTTGCCTGAATTACAAAGCCGAAGAGACTAACTCCAGACTCTCAAAGACTCTTGAACAAGTCTTGCAGGACAGCACTGCCCTCCCGTATATCATCCAGTTCATGGAGATGCAAGGAGTTGGACATTTAGTTAAATTCTGGCTGGAAGCAGAAAGTTTCCGCTCCACAAGCTGGTCTCGCATCAGAGCCCACAGCCTGAACACAGTAAAACATAGCTCTTTAGCAGAACCAGCCTCCCCTGCAAACAGACATTGTGATGTTGATGTGCCGGTATCGCTTGACTCCACCACGTCTCCTGAGCTGGAGGCAAAGGGCAGTCGGGTTTCTAGCGGTGGAAAACTTAGCGTTGCAGACCCCACAAGCCTGGACTGTGTAGGTAGAACTAAAACATCTCCAAACCGCTCATTAAACCAGGGTGGCAGTGATCTCAATCCATTGCACGTTGGGACATCGAGAATGGTAACCATTCAGACTGAGGCTGCAAGTCAAGAATCTTTCAAACCTGCATCCAAAGGACATCCACACCCAACAGGGCTGTCAGGCAAACTGATGAAAAGTAAGTGTGCTTGTATCATTTTCCTTCAAAGATAATTACTTGATCCCATTTTCTCTTTACAGATGTGTTCATCTGTGATACTAGAATTCACTTCGTTGCTGGCATTGAGAGGCTCCCTAAATCATTGCTGGCTAGTTATAATTAACTAAAATAGACAAACAATGATTAACTTTCATAGTAAAATGCCCTCCCCCAATGGTTTAGTGAGTTGATCCACAAGCAGCAGAGCCAGACAAAACCGGACATCCCACCTTCCACCCTAGTCTGTGCTTAGAGAAAGAATGAGAAAGAAAAATGTATAATTTTTAAAGATTGTTTTTTTTGGGGTGCAGCAAAGCAGGGCTGTGCAGTTCAATTTTAAAGTGCCATTCAGACCTACTGATAATTTTCAGTGGTGTACAGTGCATCACGTTGCTTACAATTTCTTCCTTTGTAAAGTAAAATGCATATTTTGAAATTAACCATCACTTTGTAGCAGAGTAAGATACGATTCTATCTGTTGACTTCGAATGAAGAGCTCTTAAAATGAGCTCTAGTTTGAGGCTCCCAAGATTTAATCTTCCTTATGGAGAACTCTGCTGCAAATAGGAAGTGGTGAATGTACATAAGAACATAAGACGTAGGAGCAGGAGTAGGTCATTTGGCCCCTCGAGCCTGCTCCGCCATTCAATAAGATCATGGCTGATCTGATCTTGGCCTCAACTCCACTTCCCTGCCCGCTCCCCATAACCCTTGACTCCCTTACCATTCAAAAATCTGTCTATCTCCACCTTAAATATATTCAATGACCCAACCTCCACAGCTCTCTGGTGCGGGGGGGGGGGGGGGGAAAGAATTCCAAAGATTCACGACCCTCTGAGAGAAGAATTGCCTCCTCATTTCCGTTTTAAAAGGGTGCCCCCTTATTCTGAAATTATGCCCCCTAGTTCTAGATTCCCCCACGAGGGGAAACATCCTCTCTGCATCTACCCTGTCAAGCCCCTTCAGAATCTTTTATGTTTCAATAAGATCCCCTCCCATTCTTCTAAACTCAAACGAGTATAGGCCCAACCTGCTCAACCTTTTCTTCATAAGACAACCCCTTCATCTCTGGAATCAACCTCGTGAACCTTCTCTGAACTGCCTCCAATGCAAGTATATCCTTCCTTAAATAAGGAGACCAAAACTGTACGCAGTACTCCAGGTATGGTCTCACTAATGCCCTGTATAGTTGTAACAGGACTTCCCTACTTTTATACTCCATTCCCTTTGCAATAATTCCGACATTCCATTTGCCTTCCTAATTACTTGCTGTACCTGCATGCTAACTTTTTGTGATTCATGTACAAGGATCCCCAGATCCCTCTCTACCTCAGCATTTTGTAATCTCTCCCCATTTAAATACAGGAAACTCTTTATTAACCGGCACCCAAATATCCGGAAATCTCTCTTAACCGGCAAAATTCTTAAGTAGGTAACCGGGGTTTTCCTTCATCTCTCGTTTAAAATTAACTTTAAAAAAAACCCCGAGGCGTTTGCCTTGTATCGGAGCGTGTAGATTGGGAGGGGAACGTGCAGCCCGGGTAGGCAGTGGACACGACAGATGGTCAGCTGGCGGTCCCCGGGGAGACGGAGCTCCGAATGCAGGCGCATGTCAATGTGTACGGGGCTCTCGTACGTTGGGAGATATAACTCTCCGTTATCCGGACTTCTTGATTAACCGGCACCACGCCGGTCCCGTCGGTGCCGGTTAATAAAGAGTTTCATGTAATTTGCTTTTGTATTTTTCCTACCAAAGTGGATAACCTCACATTTTCCCACATTATACTCCATCTGCCAGATTTTTGCCCACTCACTTAGCCTATCTATATCCCTTTGGAGATTCTTTGTGTCCTCCACACAATTTGCTTTCCCACCTATTTTTGTATCATCAGCAAATTTGGCTACATTACACTCGGTCCCTTCATCCAAGTCATTATAATAGATTGTAAATAGTTGAGGCCCCAGCACTGATCCCTGCGGCACTTCACTAGTTACAGATTGCCAGCCTGTAAATGACCCATTTATCCCGACTCTCTGTTTTCTGTTAGTTAGCCAATCCTCGATCCATGCTAATATATTACCCCAACCCCGTGAGCTCTTGTGCAGTAACCTTTTATGTGGCACCTTATCGAATGCCTTCTGGAAATCCAAATACACGACATCTACTGGTTCCCCTTTATCCACCCTGCTCGTTCCATCTTCAAAGAACTCCAGCAAATTTGTCAAACATGATTTCCCTTTCATAAAACCATACTGACTCTGCTTGACTATTATGATTTTCTAAATGTCCTGCTACCACTTCCTTAATGATGGATTCCAGCATTTTCCCAATGACAGATGTTAGGCTAACTGGTCTATAGTTGCCTGCTTTCTGTCTCCCTCCTTTCTTAAGTAGGGGTGTTACATTTGCGGTTTTCCAGTCTGCTGGGACCTCTCCAGAATTCAGGGAATTTTGGTAGATTACAACCAATGCATCCACTATCTCTGCAGCCACCTCTTTTAAGACCCTAGGATGCAGGCCATCGGGTCCAGGGGACTGTCCACCTTTAGTTCCATTAGTTTACCTCGTACTTTTTCTCTAGTGATGGTGATTGTTTTAAGTTTCCCCCCCCCACCCCAATAGCTCCTTGATTATCCATTATTGGGATGCTTTTAGTGTCTTCTACATTGAAGACCGATATAAAATATTTGTTCAAAGTCTCCGCCATTTCCCTGTTTCCCATTATTAATTTCCCAGACTCATCCTCTAGGGGACCAACGTTTACTTTAGCTACTCTCTTCCTTTTTATATACCTGTAGAAGCTCTTACTGTCTGTTTTTATATTTCTTGCTAGCTTACTCTCATAAGCTATCTTCTCTCTCTATCATTTTTTTAGTTATCCTTTGCCGGTTTTTAAAAATTTCCCAATCCTCTGGCCTTCCACTATTCTTCGCAACATTGTATGCCTTTGTTTTCAATTTGATACCATCCTTTACTTCCTTAGTTAACCACGAATGGTTCACCCTTCTCTTAGAGTCTTTCTTTCTCACTGGAATATTTCTTTGCTGAGAGTTATGAAATATCTCCTTAAATGTTTGCCACTGCTTTTCTACAGTCTTACCCTGTAATATATTTTCCCAGTCCACCTTAGCCAAGTTTGCCTTTATTTAAGTTCAGGGCACTAGTTTGAGACCTAGCTTCTCTTGCCCTCAAACTGAATTTGAAATTTTACCATGCTATGATCACTCTTCTCAAGAGGATCCTTCACTTCGAGATCATTAATGAATCCAGCCTTGTTACACATTACCAGATCTAAAATAGTCTGCTCCCTGGTTGGTTCCACAATGTATTATTCCAAGAAACCATCCCGCATACACTCGAAGAACTCTTCCTCAAGTCTACCTTTGCCAATTTGCTTTGTCCAATCAATCTGAAGATTAAAATCTCCCATGATTATAGCCGTACCTTTCTTACAAGCCTCTATTATTTCTTGATTTATACTCTGTCCTACAGTGTAGCTACTGTTTGGGATCCTGTAGACCACTCCCACCAGTGACTTACCCTTATTATTTCTTATCTCCACCCAAACTGATTCTACGTCTTGATGTTCTAAGCCAATATAATTTCTCACTACTGCACTGATCTCATCCCATATTAACAGAGCTACACCACCTCCTTTTTCTTTCTGCCTATCCTTATGAAATGACAAATACCCCTGAATATTCAGTTCCCAGCCTTGGTCACCTTGCAACCACGTCTCTGTAATGGCTATCAGATCATACCCATTTATTTCTATTTGTGCTGTCAACTCATCTATCTTGTTACGCATGCTGCGTGCGTTCAGATGATATAGAGCTTTCAGTTTTGTCTTTTTACCAAATTTCCCTACTCTGACCCCTCTTTCTGATGCACTCTTATGTGTATATGCTCTGACCCTTCCTGTCACACTCTGGTTATTATTACCCCATCGCTACCCTGCACTTTTGCCTTCTCATTTTTCTTTTGACTTTTTAATTTTCCACTTAGCGTATCCCCCCTCTCCCCCCCCCCCCCACTATTTAGTTTAAAGCCCTATCTACAGCCCTAGTTATTCGATTCGCCAGGACACTGGTCCCAGCCTGGTTCAAATGAAGCCCGTCTTGACGGAACAGCTCCCTCTTACCCCAGTACTGGTGCCAGTGCCCCATGAATCGAAACCCATTTCTTCCACACCAATCTTTGAGCCACTTGTTCATTTCTCTGATCTTATTTACCCTATGCCAATTTGCACGTGGCTCAGGTAGTAATCCAGAGATTACCTTTTGTGGTTCTGCTTTTTAATTTAGCCCCTAGCTGCTCATACTCCCTCAGCAGAACCTCTTTCTTTGCCCTACCTATGTCGTTGGTACCTACATGGACCACGACAACTGGATCTTTCCCCTCCCACTCTAAGTTCCTCTCCAGCCCAGAGGAGATGTCCTTTACCCAGGCAACACAGCCTTCGGGACTCACGCTCTTGGCTATCCTGTCCCCTACCACTACCACATTTCATTTTGCTCCCCCCACTTGAATGGCTCCCAGTGCCACAGTGCTGTGGTCAGTTTGCTCATCCTCACTGCAGTCCCTGCTCTCGCCCACACAGAGAGTAAGAACCTCGTAACAGTTGGACAAGAGCAAGGGCTGAGGCTCCTCCACCACTACCTCCTGGGTCCCCATATCTGCCTCGCTCGTATTCACACCCATCTGTCCTTGACCACGGACCAAATTTGAATGAATTAATCTAAGGGGTGTGACTGCCTCCTGGAACACATTGTCCAGGTAACTCTCTCCCTCCCTGATGTGTGGCAGTGTTTGAAGCTCGGACTCCAGCTCATCAACACAGAGCCGAAGCTCCTCAAGCAGCCAACACTTACTGCAAATGTGGTCGCCGTGGACCTCAATGGTGTCCACCAGCTCCCACATGTTGCAGCAGTAACACATCGTCTGCCCTGCCGTCTCTAATGTATTTCATTAATTAAGTGTTTAAGTTTTGAACGTTTAGTTTTTAATCCCGGTTCTTAATTTAAACCAATGCCCAAGAAAAAGAGAGAAATACTGACCAACTAATCGCTTCCCTACTTTCCTGTGAGGTCACACTTTGAATCTTTCTACTTCTTACCCTCCCAGGTCGGTTGGCGCTGCTCCGGGCTCGCTCTCTTGTAGTCCTGCTGGTCGGCTCAGTCGCGCCCTTTTATTTCCGGCTCGATCTCGCGCTCTCTTGTAGTGTATGTTTGTAAGAATCTGTATGTAATGACTTGGTTCAGTTTAAACTATCCAGATTACTTTACAAAGAATGAAGTATAATTCTGGTATAACGCTGTATGAACAACTTGGTAGCATTCACCACTGAGTCAGAAGGTGGACTTTCAGTCTCGACACCAGGATTTGCGCACATAATCTGATCTGGACTGACATTCCACTGCATAACTGGGAGAGTGCTGCACTGTCGGTGGTACTGTCCTTTGGATGAGACATTAAACCATAGTCCAATGTGCCTGTTCAATTGGATGCTAAAAATTCTATGAGACTGTTTGAAGAGCAGGAAATTCTCTTGGGTATCCTGGCCAACATTTCTCACTCAACCAAGACCATCAAAAGAGTTAGGAGGTCTTCCAATGATTTACCAGCACCAAACAAAACAGATTAACTGGTAATCTATTTAATTGCTTTGTGGGAAGTTGCTGGAACGGAGTCGCTGATACATTTGTCTTTTTCTAAGTCACTGCAGTTTGGAAGTTATTCGTTTAGTGAAGTGGTTTGAGACAATTCAGCAATATTATGTGGTGCTGTTATAAAGACAAATATTTTGTCAATGTTGTGTTTTTTGCTGGTGTGCTTAATGAACAAGTGCTGCCACCCCCCCCAAAACAAGAGCTTTTGGTAAAACAACAATCAAATATAAGAAGGCAAAGTTTCAGTGAGAAACCTAATTAGTTATGTGGTCGATCGTCAATCGTGACATAAAAATTGTACTCAAAACTTCAAAATATTGAGTGAATACAGTACAATTTTCAGACAAAGTAAATCCCCCAAACTGAGCAGGTACTTGAAATCTGACACACAAGCGAAATACTGCGGATGCTGGAAATCTAAAATAAAACCAGAAAATGCTGGAAATACTCAGCTGGTCAAGCAGCATCTGTGGAGAGAGAAACAGAGTTAACGTTTCAGGTCGATGACCTTTCATCAGAACTGGAAATCTGATAGCTGACAAGTTCTGCACTTGAATTGAGTGTTTGGATTTCTGAATCTACAGTTAAATATTTCCCCTCTTTTTCAATTGAATTATTCCACTGCGTGGTGCCATCGATTGAAAGATAATGTCGGAAGCTTGATAAAGGTTCAACAGACCGCATTAGTGATAAATCCACTGAGAGCAGAATTTGACAAGTTGGAAGTGTATATTCAGTATTTTAATCCTTTTCAGCACTTGTTTAATAAAGGGTCCATTATTCTTCCAAATGTTACGTTATTGGGAAGTTAATTTTTTTTACTTTAATCCTTCATAAATGGTGCAAGCTCCTGGTTTAAATACATGTTCAGATTTGTCAAATTTGTATATACAGTAATTTGACATAATTTTAAACGAGACCAAACTCCTTCAGATTTATATTTTCACCCAGTGCAATGAAAGACCACGGGCTTCGATTGGTTATTGTTTCAAATTTCAGGATTCTCCATCCCAGTGCCAATTCTTAAACTCATGCAAATTCTGGGACTATTCAAACACTATACGCCCTCTCCTCCTCACCTCCCCCGCGCGCCCGCCCGCGCCCCCCCCCCCCCCCCCGCCGAAAAAAAAGTTTGTAACAAAATACTACGTGCAATGCAGCTTTTATTTTAACATTGCGAATCTGAGAAGGACTTGCTTGAGGAAGTGTCCCAAGGTAGGCTTGCAGTGTCCTCAGTTTATAAAGCACAATACTTGTGAGTCTAATATTTGAAAAATTCTTCAAACACAAAATAGGAACAGTAAAGGACGCTTACATTTCCTGCACAGATTTTGAGACCTATTGCCATTAACTAGTCAGAGACAGTTATGGAGGGAGGGGGGAAATGCTTTATACAGGAAACTCTTGTTTAACCGGCACCTAAATATCCGGAATTCTCTCTTAACCGGCAAAAATCATCCTCCGAAAACTCCTCTCAAATAACCGGCAATGTTGCCGAGTCGCAGTCCGAGTCTCCCGCGAACGCCGAGTACTCCGAAAACTCCTCTCAAATAACCGGCAATGTTGCCGAGTCCGAGCCCGCGAACGCCGAGTTAGTCAGTGGGGGTAGTACTGTACTTAATCAAGCATCTTCCACCATCCATTTAACACAACATTCTGTAGGTGAGTACCCAAATACTGTATACTGCACATTTCTTGATTTTTTTATTTTTCTTTGTTAAAAATAGCCTCGGTAGATATAACTCTCTGTTATCCGGAACTTTCGATCAACCGGCACCACGCCGGTCCCGTCAGTGCCGGATACCAAAGAGTTTCCTGTACATTGAAATTTAAAGCATATTAAATTATTACCTACCCCGTGGTATAAGGTATCTTGTGTGTGATCGCTTGCAAACCTCCAATCTCTCACCCAACTAAGCTCCCAATTCATACAAATGGATAGCATTCCCTTCATCCTCATTGTAGTGGAAACTTGCCAGTTAACTGGAGGACCCAAGGAAAGATCATTTTTGTAATCCTGACTGAATCTAGGAACTTTCGTTTTTAACATATACACTGCGCCATGTTTAATGTACAGTATCAATCTTGTAATTTTAAACAGATGGACAGCCAAGTCCAAATAATCTAAAATTATTGTGAATCGAGACAGAAAAATGTGTTTGTAACAGAAGACTCCACGCCCTCGGCAATAAACCCCATCGATAGATTTTACACCAAATTGCTTTAAAATGATTTGGTCTGGCCGAGTGTGAGCCGGTTCATTTTGGGAGGTACTGCTGAAAGTTCGGCAGCAACGCCTCTTGCGTCTGGTATCGTGAGATGCTGTTTCTGCTGCTAATGAGGTGATTTCTGTTCACGAGAGATGCAAAACACATGGTGCACACTTCTGACCCACCATGCAAAATTAATTTTCTGTAGTGTGGCAATTTTGAAACTTGCTGATCAATAGGTTTTCCTTTTTCCATGTTCTTCAATTTATAATATTTCAATCACCATAATTAACAGGCTTGTGAAAAAGTATCTTGTAATGTATTTGTTATTGCACCCAAGGGTTTTACTTTGAACAGTTAAATTCATGATTGTTTTTCCCTCTGCAGGTATAGAGCGTGATGCAGTTAATATATTTACTAAATACATTTCACCAGATGCTTCTAGACCAATTCCAATTATAGAAGCAATGAGAAATGACATAGTAGGTAAGTAACAGGCTGAATTTCTCTTTAGAATGGGGGGGGGGGGGGGAGGGGTGGGATGAGCCCACCTTGGGAATTTGATCTATTTTGCAAGTTAAGCAAATAAAAATGTGACGAAACTAGATTTCCCCCCCCCCCCCCCCTCCATTAGATTTCCTACTATTGCCATTCTTCTGAATGGCTCTCACGGCAGTAGCTGAGCTGCTGTTCCACGTGCATTGATAGCCTTTCCAGTATCTTGCCATTGTGGCCGTACCTCGTATGAACATCGGTAATGAGTGTTGGGCATATCCACTCTGGAGGCCTTCACCAATGAGGTGGATCCTATCCACATGTACTTATGGAGATGTGCTAGATAGAAATAGCTAATTGGACAGGTGCTCCTGAACTGCTGAGTGTCTTTTTGGTGACGGGGTCTCTTTTTAAATGGGAAGGTACAGTCTAATTGCCCTATAATCTTAAATCGTACAGAGGGAGTTACCCAGACAGTACCTGCATCATTCGGTCCTCCCATGTTACTGTTTTATGCTTTAGAACTTCTGGTTAGTGGTAGTTTGAGTATAAACAGTTTGTGTCGAACTCCCTCTTGTGTGACGTCATGAAGTTCATTAATGTCACGAATGGGGAAAGCTGCTTCAATCTGTTCCAGTTCCTGATGCCACGAGAGTGGATTTTTATTCATGTCTCATCAGGGTGAGTTCTACACAAAATGCTTGTCTTCTGACTACTTCTAATAGTGGCTCTGAATTGGAATAACGCAGAATGACTAAGAAACACTCTGTTGCATTTTTGTCGGCCTCCTCACCGGCATGGTCAGATTTTTTTTTAAGGAGGCTTTTGAAAATGGGCTGTGGGGGGTGGAGTGCGGTGTGGGTGGAGAAGTAACCAATGGTTTAGTGAGAAAATTCCAAGGAGCAGAGCCAGTGACTGAAAGATCAGCATCCAAAGGCGGCAGTGGGGGCAATAGGTGAGGGATATTAAGTGTCCAGGTATCTTCCTTTTAGACTTTTCACTAAAGTACACTAAGTTACTTATATTTTCTTCCTATATTAAAATCCAACACATGCTGAGTGTAGGTTGACTCTCTCCTGATTCTGCCGGGTCTGTTCTGTAACCAACCACAAGGTGCTTTGAGAGACTATTCTGGCACACGCTTCCTCCAGTTTTTCTTTTCCCCCTTCCTGTAGGAAGCACCTGGTCTTCAGTTGACTCCTCAGTGAAAATGTGACAGATTGGTAACTGCATGCAGAGAATCCATGAGTGTAGATCTGTGTCCTGTCACACTGTGGCTGCTCCAGTACGCTCTGTCATGTTGCCTTGAACTGCTGAACTTCACTGAGTAGCTGTATACGGAAGGAGATTCAGTGTTGCACTACCTGTTGAAATGGAAACCCCTTAAAACATTTCTATTTTTTTTCCCCAGGTTCTTTAACATTTGTGCTGTAGTGAAGGGTTTGGAGAGGGTACAGAAGAGATTTACTGGAATGGTTCCAGGGATGAGGGATTACAGTTACCTGGATAGACTGGCGAAACTGGGGTTGTTCTCTTTGGAGCCGAGAAGGCTAAGAGGAGATTTGATAGAGGTGTTTAAAATCGTGAAGGGTTTAGAGAGAGTAAATAAAGAGAAACTGTTTCCAATGGCTGAAGGGTCGATAACGAGAGGGCACAGATTGAAGGTGATTGGCAAAAGAACCAGAGGCGACATGAGGAAAAACTTTTTTACGCAACGAGTGGTTAGGATTTGGAATGCACTGCCTGATAGGGTGGTGAATACAGATTCAATAGTAGCCTTCAAAAGGGAATTGGATAAATACTTGAAGGAGAAAAAATTGCAGGGACATGGGGAAAGAGCGGGGCAGTGGGACTAACTGGATTGCTCTTCAAAAGAGCTGGCGCAGACTCGATGGGCTGAATGGCCTTTTGTGCTGTACTATTCTATTAGTTGTGAGCTTGCCATGGCAGTCGTATTGAAGCCTGGGAGGGTGGACATTTTCCCTTTGAATATGGATCTTGTAACATATTAACCGTACAAGTTTGTAAGCAAAAAGTAGTATTCTGATCATCTGATTGGTGGCTTGGATATGCAAATCTGGTCATGTTGGGAGCACTTATGTAGCAGTTTGAGTTGAATCTAAAAGGGAGATTGCTTGCTGTCAGACTAAGCTGTTAAATGGTTAGACTTTTTTTATGTACACATGCTTAGTGGCAATTCTAATTTGAGAATAATACTCTTATTGCTGTCCTTGTGATTTCAAGATTTCATTGCAACACAATCATTATTTGAAAAATACTGTAATGTTTCTAATTTGATAGCTTTTGATGGAAGTGAAAGTCCTATTTTATCACTTTACTGAGGTACCTTTAAAGAGGACCATCCTGTAAACAAATCAAAACTCAAGACAGTGCCAAGTATTTCATCAATTTTCAGCACAACAGATTAAATGTGTCTGAGTTAGAGTGCCATCTTTGCATTCCTGGGGCCTTAGTTTCAGGCTTTATTTATGGACATGATAATCTATATCAGTTAACAGCTATAAACTATGGCCCAGAACAGAGTTTTTCCCCAAAATACAGTACATGGAGCTTTATTTTATCAAGCAGAGGAATAACTACTTATGTTTAATTTTCCTAAGTGAGATGGCATCAGCAGTACAGAATAGGAGAGCTGCAATGTCGTATAACACCCTGACTGTGCATTTTCAGTAGAGCCTCTGAAGGGTACTTTTTACTGTCAATGTGACATTTCCTTTTGCCTCCCACTATCCTCGAATCTTCAAACATTAATTACTGAGCTGTCTGTGAAATGCCCAATCTAACTATAGTTTACTTAACCAGTCGGACTGATTTTCTTTGTGCTCTGCATCAGTCATCTGAGACTATGGTCCTTCATAGCCCCCTTCTCCCCCTCACCCCATGTGCAGAACTGAAATTCTTCTGAAGGTTTTAACTTTGATCTTCCTGTCGAACAACAAAGTTTGCTGCAATGGTAAAATAGTTCATTTTGCTTGCATCTGAATTTTGAACTTTCCCGCCTGTTAATTGACTGACCTGATTGGTGTATCCGAGAAAGAAGCGCTCTTATTTTTTTTGAAGAGTGTCTATCCAGAATTTCATGCATTGAGTTTGCAAGAGATACTGGGTAGCAGATTGTTAAATGAGGCTTCTATTTCTGTACGAAACCCCTGGAAGCTGCTAAATGTGATTTAAAACTGCGCTCACATTTTACTTTCATTTTGACATATAATGCTCCCTTGCAGTTTGTGTTTGGTCCCATGGCCCAAAAGATCTACCGAAAACTCTCCTCTCTCGATGCTGTGGTTTGGACATAATTAGAAATGGTCTGTTTTTGAAAATATTAAATGCAATAATTCTAGTTGCAGAATTATAAAATGTATCCCTGTTGTACATCATTGTGCAGTGCTGAAATCTGGCCTTGAATAAATATGTGCTTCTGTTTTAACAGCTAAGATATGTGGAGAAGATGGACAAGTAGATCCCAACTGTTTTGTTTCTGCACAAGATGTAGTGTACTTTATGATGGAACAAGAGTGAGTAAATTTGACTGAAATAATTAGAGCTTATCCGATTAGAGGCAAATATTAAATATCGAAGTTGGGGCTGACAAAACCTGCATTCAATTTGAGACAAAAACCGAAAATGCTGGAAATACTCAGCAGGTCAGGCAGCACCTCTGATTCTCTCTCCACAGATGCTGCCTGGCCTGCTGAATATTTCCAGCATTTTCGGTTTTTATTTCAGATTTCCAGCATCCGCAGTATTTGCTTTTATATTCAATTTGAGACATTGCAATCTATTTACTACAGGTGGATTTTTGTCTAAATTGGATACATGGTGAGCAGGTAATACTGTACCACAAAACAGTGTGGCTGTTGGAAAAAGTGTGAAAGCTGCTGTTTTCAATGGTAAAGTATGGAGGAGATGTTGTATGTTTAGTAATGGTGCATCATGCCATGTCATACTGCAGCATCCCAGTGTACCAAAAAGCTCTGCTGGCTCACTGGTGCCTGTCTAAGTACACTGTCTAGTGTGATACTGAGTTATACGGAACAGAAAAGTTAATCAGTCAGAGCTCCTACCCAGATCACCATCCACTGACACCTTAATTTAAAAAAAACCTTTGTTATCCTTATGTTCTAATTACTTAGCAAAAAGCACAGTAAACAAACTTACTTGATAACGTAATTAGGTACAGGAGATTTCTCAGTACTGTTTGCAAACCGTGCATTGATTCGGGCAGTTCAGATGTCTGTCACTTACCCTAAAACAGCTGACTGACTGGGTTGCAATATCTGTAGCAATGGGCACGCACTATGTGTAAAAAAAAACACAATTGTAGCAAGCTTTGTTCAGTTTTATTGAACAGAAACTCTGAAATTGAAGCCAGTACAAACCTTACTTAAGCTGTCATGACTTTCTAATTCTAAATAAAAACACAGTTTTTTAAACTTGTATTGCAGTGCGTTCTCAAATCTAATATCTTCTCTGTTCCTTTGTTCACACTGTGCTGTGAGGTCTAGTTCATTGTTAGAAGCGATTGACAGACTGTCACGTATGACAGCGAGCCATTCTTTCTCTAAAGAGTGGCGCCAGGGGAGAGGAGGAGGAAGAGGAATTCCTGCTGATTCAGTTCACAGTGAAGCCCGCGTTCCCTCCCCCCTCCGCCAAACAACATTTCTGCTACTTGTTCCAATAATAACTTGATTGTTATGGTTGAGGTAAATTTAGAAACAATTTTTTTTTTTTTTTATATACCTGACCCAGTAGGGATAGCAGTTCCCTTCCCTGAAGGACATTAGTGAGCCGGTTGGGATTTTATGACAATCCAGCAGCTTTCATGGTCATTTTCTGATGCGAGCCCACAAATGACCAGTTTTATTGAATTCATTTGAGCTTTAGATCTCTGGATTGCTAGTCCAGTATCATCGCCACTATGCTACCATATGCCTTTTGCAGATTATAATGAATGCATTTTAGAACAGCTAAATCGTTCAGTGAACAGTTTAGACGTATTGTTTCTGGGGGTGAAACAAAGTAAAATGTGTCATGTCAATGTTCTATAATATCTTGATGGTAAATTTACTGATGCACTTTTCCTCTGTAAAACAAAACTGTACAGGTGATGTTATTGGACTGGATGATAAATGCTAATGTACTATAAAGATGCATGTTGCCACCTTAGTAACTGAGGATTTACCACCATCGCTAAGACCTTACGGTGCATTAGCATCAGTCCGAAGCAGTTGTGGCTTGCATAGTAGTGTTAAGGCCGCACTGACTCTAAGGTAAAGTGGAGACTCTCTCCTCTAGTGAGTATAAATCTGCTTTGCTCCAGTGTCGGGGAGAGCCCTGATTCCAAATTCAGGGTGCATTTACTGCATAACTCCAAGTCAGTGTAAAGCTAAAACACTTCACACCAATGCACCCTTATTGTGCTTAGCTACTCAATAGTTTGCTCTGTGTGGTACATTTGGGATAATCTACATGTATTTCCTGAAGTGCAAGAGAATCAGGGCAAAGTAATAATTAGCAAAGATATTTCCTTTACACTCTTGCGTAAATGGCAATAGTTACTCTTTACAGTCTACCTTTGCCTCAGTAAACAGCACATTGTCCCAAGCACGTGGAGGTTTATTTTATGTTTTCAGAGCTGCGATGGTACCTGCAATAGAATTACTGATAAACTCTGCATTACTAAGGTGGCAGTGTGATTTCAGCTAGAATGACGCTCCCTGGCGCATGCTGATCACTCTCTGACACAGATAGAAAGTGAAATGAACTCCTTGATGAGACTGAGGAAATTGTGACTGATGATGTATTGCCACCTTGTGGTTAAACACTAAACTAAAATTGAGCTGTGGGTTTATGCATTCTGACTGCTAGCTACTACGCCACAATTTATGAACCAAGATCTAATACTTATTCAAAAAAGGCAGTGGAAAGTAACTTTCAGTCATCATAGCTGCATCATGCATAGGGCTTAGGAGAAGCTTACCATCTACTGTTGCAGGATCAGAAGCAGTGAAAGCTTATGCGTTATAAAAACAGAAAATGCTGGAAATACTCAGCAGGTCAGGCAGCATCTGTGGAGAGAGAAACAGAGTTAACGTTTCAGGTCGATGACCCTTCGTCAGAATGTGACCGTTCTGACGAAGAGTCATCGACCTGAAACGTTAACTCTGTTTCTCTCTCCACAGATGCTGCCTGACCTGAGTATTTCCAGCATTTTCTGTTTTTATTTCAGACTTCCAGCATCTGCAGTATTTTGCTTTTGTATTAAAGCTTATGCGTTGCTGTTTTGACAGCTCCTGTCCCTTGTGTAATTTTCCATCTCCACTCTCCTGCCCCCTCGTGCTCGAAATGGAATAGGAGCAGACTCAATAGCACAGATGGTCTTTTCTTAATTCGTAGTTTATTTTTCAGAAGTGCAACAATTCCTTGTGTTGCACAGACTAGTATCGTAACTGCTAAGAAGTGGAGTGCTGAAATATCCATCACTCCCCCCCCTATCTGTTGGACTTTCAGACTTGATAATATATACAACATTATACCTCTGTAAACAGTGTACTGTTTCTCATAATGTCCTCCGTTCCAGTTCACTCATGATCCAGCATCACACCATTTTTCTCCTTATTGCCCCGAACCCTTTAATGGGTGAGAATGAACTACACTCTACATTCAGATTGTGGGGAGCTGCAACAAGAAAGAAAGAAAAAGACTTGCATTTCTATAGCGCCTTTCATGACCACCGGACGTCTCAAAGCGCTTTACAGCCAATGAAGTACTTTTTGAAGTGTTGTCACTGTTGTAATGTATGTAAGTTATCCAAACTGTGCAAAAACTCCCCAAAAAATGCAGCACTCTTTACATATCACTGTTTTACAAAATATAGGTGATTGAGTGTGTTCAAGGCTATAATACTCTCGGGGTTTGGGGATTGTAAACTATTTTCATGAACTAAAATATCACTTGAACTTGCATGTTCCTTACCGTGTATTATGCAATGGGGGTGGTTAACATAACTGCAGTTTTGCTGATATTCGTGAATTCAACAGTTTGTGGAAATTACTTAAGACTTGCAATTTGCATGTCACATTTAAAGATGTCGAAAGCTGCATTTAAAATTGTGGAAATACAAAGCAGATCAGCCAACATCTGTTTATTTCAGATTTCCAGTTTTTCCTTTTTATTCTGCTAATCCAGGACTTGCTAGTGTTGATAATGCAGTGTCTGCTGCACCTTTTACAGTGAAACGCATGCTCAGGTTCACATGGAATCATAGAATCTTACAGCACAGAAGGAGGCCATTTGGCCCATCGTGCCTGTGCTGGCTCTTTGAAAGAGCTATCCAATTAGTCCCACTCCTCTGCTCTTTTGCCTCTAGCCATGCAATTTTTTTCCCTTTACATGTATATATTCAATTCCCTTTTGAAATAGTTCAGAAAGATCTCTCATGGTCGATAACACGCATTTAAAAAAAAAAAATGGTAAATTAGCTTTAACTAGTGAAAACAAAGCAAGGCTCTCCGTAATCTTTCAGATAACTACTTCAACAAATTTACCGTTAAATTTGCCTGATTGCTTGCTCCACTTTTAATATGAGCCTGCAACTTTGTACAAGTAGACAGGCTGTTGAAGCAATGGGCACCTAACCTCCATCCCAACATTAAATTATTGAAACTTGACTCTTTATTAGGAGACCACCTTGGTCAATCCCAAAGATGGCCTGTACAGATACATTTCACTGCACTGTAACTGCTCTGCCAAATCTTTTGGCTTTTTACAGCACAAGACATCGGATATCGTCCAGCACTGCAAACAGATTTATTATAAGGTCACAATGGGGATGTTGTAAACAATAATGGGACATCCATAATTGAGCCACAATCGAAGAGAAGAGCAATTTATTTTATACAGCCATTTTGCCTTTTAGTCTCCAAGGAAACTGGATAATTAAAAGGGATAACTTTTTATTAAAAGAGACCACATTTAGCAAAATTAAGATAAACAGCTCTAAAAGATGCATATCGTGGATATCAACTTTGTTTTATTTTGTTAAGGAAGAGTGTTTTTTTTTTGGATTGTACCTAAATTTACATTTTTAAAACCGCATAATTTTCCTTCAGTAAATACTGAAAGTACTAATGCAATTTCCAGGAGACATTTATTCAGGGAAGTTTCAGATATTCTTTTGTACACCATATAAAAAATGAATGGTGACCTTTTTCATTTTCATTCTCCAACAGGCACTTTACAGAATTTTTACGGAGTCATCATTTTTGTAAATACCAAATTGAAGTGTTGACTAGTGGCACTGTTTACCTGGCTGATATTCTTTTCAATGAGTCAGCACTCTTCTATTTCTCAGAGGTAAGTGTGCAGAGTCTTTAACTCATTGGCTGGTACCTTGCGGAAATCACTGGTTGGTCGTTCCAGAGTCAGCAGACAAAACCGAACATGTCTGTGTTAAATTAGACTGTCATTCTTCAGGGATATGTGATGGGCAGTCATCAAATATTCACAATGCCACCAAATGTTCTGTGTAGTGATTTCCTGTGTCTCATTTATGACATTTGTGAAATGTAGAGTTCTAGCATGTAATGCAAGATAAGTATCTAAAGCAAACGCAACTTGCATTTCTGTAATGCCTTTAATGTTGAAAAACACCGTGAGCCAAAGGAGCATTGAGAGGGGTGACCAAAAGCTTGGTGAAAGAGAGGTGAGTTTTAAGGAGGGTTTGAGAGGAGGAGTGGGAGTTGGAAAGCTGGAGGGGTTTAGGGAGGGAATTCTAGAACGTGGGGGCCAAAGTGGCTAAAGCATGGCTGCCAGTGGTGGGACAAGAAAGGCTACGAGGACAGGCTGCATGGATTAGCCTTGCATTCCCTCGAGTATAAAAGATTAAGGGCTGATGTAATTGAGGTGTTGAAAATGATTAAAGGATTTGATAGGGTAGATAGAGAGAAACTATTTCCTCTGGTGGGTGGAGTCCAGAGCAAGGGGGCATAACCTTAAAATTAGAGCCAGGCCCTTCAGGGGTGATGTCAGAAAGCACTTCTTCATACAAAGGGTAGTGGAAATCTGGAGCGCTCTTCCACCAAAAAGCTGTTGAGGCTAGCTCAATTGAAGATTTCAAAATTGAGATTGCCAGATTTTTGTTAGGCAAGGGTATTAAAGGGCATGGAGCCAAGGCGGGTAGATGGACAGATCGGCCATGATCTAACTGAATGGCGGAACAAACTCTTAAGGGCTGAATGGCCTACTCCTGTTCTTATGGATGTCAGGCAAGAAGTCTGACAGCATAGAGGCAGAGCTGGATGTCCTCACCGTACATGTGAAAGCTGATTGTATATCTGCAGATGATGTTGCCAAAGGGCACCATGCAGATGAAGAAGTCTGATTAGAGGGATTTAAACAGGGAATCAGTGTTATTGAATTGTTCAAGCGGCATCTTTTATATCTGTGTAGATGTCCCAAGGCGCTTCACAGCCAAATAAGTATTTTTGAAGTGTCACTGTTATGTGGGCATATGTGGCAGCCAATTTGTGCACATCAAGGTCCCGCAAACAGCAAAAAAAAAACAGTTAATTCGTTTTTAGTATTTGGTTGAGAGATAAATGCTGGCCAGGACACCGGGAGAGCCCCCATGCTTCTCTCCTTCAAATAGTGCCAGTCAATCTTTTATGTCCACCTGAACAGGTAGATGGGACCTCAGTTTATTGTCTCATCCAAAAGACAGCACTTATGGCAATGCAGCACTCTTAGTACTACACTGAAATGTTTGCCTAGATTTTGTGCTCAAGTACCTGGAATACGGCTTGAACCCACAGCTTTCTGATTCAGAGACAAGAGTACCACCACTGTGCCAACTATGGATTGCCTGATGTAGAGTGACGGCTTCCTAAAAGAAATTGCCTCTGGCTTGCTTATTTTAGCATTCGTGAGGTGAAGCCTATCCTCAGAGAGGGAACAGAAGTTTGTTGGTGTAACTGTGCATTGACAGGAAGGTCTCGGGCATTTAAAGTGAAAGGAGATGTTGATGTCATGAGTTGGGACCATTTGATGCAGCATGGGTGGCAGAGATGAGTCTTGAAGATATAGTGGCAGAAATTACAGCTTAACTTGAAAGGAGCTGTCTAAAGTTAATGAATATAATACCAAATTTAGTAAGTGCAGTGAGAGAATGAATGAACAGATAAAAAGAAAAAGAAAGACTTGCATTTTTATAGCGCCTTTCATGACCTCCGGACGCCCCAAAAGCGCTTTACAGCCAATGAAGTACTTTTGAAGTGTAGTCACTGTTGTAATGTAGGAAACATGGCAGCCAATTTGTGCACAGCAAGCTCCCACAGACAGCAATGTGATAAATGACCAGATAATCTGTTTTAGTGATGTTGATTGAGGGATAAATATTGGCCAGGACACCTGGGATAACTCCCCTGCTCTTCAAAATAGTGCCGTGGGATCTTTTATGTCCACCTGAAAGAGCAGACGGGGGCCTCGGTTTAACGTCTCATCCGAAAGACGGCACCTCCGACAGTGCAGCACTCCCTCAGCACTGCACTGGGAGTGTCAGCCTAGCTTTTTCTGTTCAAGTCTCTAGGGTGGGACTTGAACCCACAACCTTCTGAATACTAAAATGGAACTTAACCCATTCAGAGACATTTGGGATACCAATGTACAGCTTCAACTGTCACTCTGCCACTTGGATGTTTTGTCACTTTGTTGTACTTTGGATGAAATGTTCAACGACGGTCTTGTCTGCCTGTTGCAGTGGTTCAGATCTTGATGTTGAAGACTCCACAGTACTATTTAAAACAACAGGCGTTTATTTCTTCCAGTCGCTGGCCAATCTTCCTCTCGCCTAATAACACCAAAACATGCGTTTGTTTGCACTTAATAAACTGTCTTGTTGGAGACATTTTGCTGATAGATTTTCACTCTTGTTAATACTGATTTAATTTTTCTACTTCTCTTGCTTCCTTAGAAGCCAACTTACTTAAATAACAACAGAAAAAGCTGGAAACACTCAGCAGGCCAGGCAGCATCGAGGAGAGAGAAACAGAGTCAACGTTTCAGGTCGAGGACCCTTCGTTCTGATGAAGGGTTCAACCCGAAACGTTGACTCTGTTTCTCTCTCCTCGATGCTGCCTGACCTGCTGAGTGTTTCCAGCACGTTTTGTTGTTGTTTCAGATTAACTGGGCATTCCTCTCATTGATGTTTGTGGGATGTTGCTGCCAGATTTAGTTACTGCACTTCAAAAGTAATCCATTGTGTGAAGCACTTCGAAATGTTTTGGCATGGAATAAATCCAGGTATATTATTCTGTTAAGAAATTAAGAGAATACGGGCAGTAGACCTATTTAATTTTATGAAGTCGACAATTTTGTAATTTCAAGAATAACTTTTGCGTCGGTCATGCAGTGCACTGCGGTTTCGGTTTGTAATTTTGGTAACTCCGCTGCAGGCATAAGGTGAGATTTGCTATAATTACATCTAGCGCTCACCAGTGCTGAAAGTCAGTGCCCAGCTGAAATTAGTTTTGTAGCTGCAACTGGACTTGAGAAACTAGACCTGTCGAAGTTGTCATTTTCATGAGCATGGAATAAATTCTGTAATTCTGGGTCTGAGTTCTGTTATCGGGCACATACAGCACTTTTTTTTTTCTTGTGTCACGTATGCAAGCGCTGGTTTCTGCCTACACCTTCTGATTTTGGAGATTTATTTTTATTCTGGAACTGGAGTCAAATTATCGAGCGAGATCACCCGGAAGTCTGTTTTTTTGCGTTATTGTTCGTAATTCGGGTTTAATGAGCTAAATGTCTTTATAAGGAACAAATGTAATATTTTGAATAATAAAAGCTTACAGCTGTCAGCATAAAATGTAAAGCTGAAAGGAGATGGCGTGCTGCATCCTCAGTGCCTCCTCGCCAGTGAAACTGTGTCCAGTCATTTGTTTGTGAGACAGGCAACTGAAGGGGCGCATTAGGGAAAGATGCTGCAGTCCTCCCTGTGGCACAAGGGGAGTGAGGCTGCGGGCGCCACACCAGCACCTCAGTAGCCCAGAATTTCTGGGTTTTATCGAGTTTAACCCAAAATTTGAAATTAATTTTAATGGGGTAATTATAACATTTAACTATAAAATCAAAGTTTATTAATGACTGCTGGTTTAGAAATGTCAGGTAGCACTGCAGGAACTATTTTGGAGTGTTTCACGCAAACCTCTTTCTCCCTCCTGGATGCAGCAGTTAATATTCCAGTGCATGTTTAGCAGTTCACTCTCTTGATTTTGTTTTAATTTACCTCTCGTCAGTTCTCCATCTGAGTCATTTTATCTTGTAAACGTTGTTGCTTTTCTCCTCGTCACTTTGTCTCTTTCTCGAGTGGAAGTTCGTTGTCAGTCTTACTTTTCTTTTTCTCTCATTTATTCTCGCTCATTCTTTCCTTTTTTGTTTTCTCTTATGGAAATTCTTGCCCAAATGCGTGTGCTCTTTTTCATGATAGCTTCATCGTGTGAACAGTGCTTTCGCAATAATGCAAGAATCAAGTCTGTAAGCACATGCTGAAACCTAGATTCAGTTTAATGTAAATTTAGCCACCACACACATACACGTTTTTTGAAATGGAGATACCTAGGTCAAGGAGCAAGGTTCATTGTGCAGGATACCACCAAGTTAAAAAAGTTTAAGTCATGAAACTTAGATTTAAAACCACTTAAAGAATTTGGTGTCCTGGATCACTCAGCCTGTGAAGTTGCATGTCCAATTCTGCAGAGTAGTTGAAAGGTTACATGGCAGCTACTAAATACTAAATTCACTTAAGCCTTGTTGTAATTATTTTGGGACAGACAAGGGCACTGGGAATGTCGGCCTTCCCAATTCAGTTGTTTCCTGTTAAGTAAATAACGATATTTTCGCAGAATGCTGTTTGCTTAATGGTTCTCTCTCCTCGGGTACTGTCCCCCTCTCCCTCAAATCTGCCGTCATCACCCCTCTCTCAAAAAAACAACCCTTGACCCCTCTGTCCTTGCAAACTACCGCCTCATCTCCAATCTCCCTTTCCTCTCAAGTCCTTGAACGTGTTGTCGCCTCCCAAATCCGTGCCCATCTTTCCTGCAATTCCATGTTTGAATCCCTCCAATCAGGTTTCTGCCCCTGCCACAGTACCGAAACGGCTCTCGTCAAGGTCACAAATGACATCCTTTGCGACTGTGACAAAGCTAAACTATCCCTCCTCGTCCTTCTTGACTTGTCTGCAGCCTTTGACACAGTTGACCACTCCATCCTTCTCCAACGCCTCTCCACCGTCGTCCAGCTGGGTGGGACTGCACTCGCCTGGTTCCATTCTTATCTATCTAATCGTAGCCAGAGAATCACCTGCAATGGCTTCTCTTCCTGCTCCCGCATCGTTACCTCTGGTGTCCCCCCCAAGGATCTATCCTTGGCGCCCTCCTATTTCTCATCTACACGTTGTCCCTTGGCGACATCATCCGAAAACAGCGTCAGTTTCCACATGTACGCTGACGACACCCAGCTCTACCTCACTACTACTTCTCTCGACCCCTCCACGGTCTCTAAATTGTCAGATTGCTTGTCCGACATCCAGTTCTGGATGAGCAGAAATTTTCTCCAATTAAATATTGGGAAGACCGAAGCCATTGTTTTCGGTCCCCGCCACAAACTCTGTTTCCTAGCCACTGACTCCATCCCTCTCCCTAACCCTCTGTCTGAGGCTGAACCACACTGTTCGCAATCTTGGTGTCATATTTGACCCTGAAATAAGCTTCTGACCACATATCTGCAGCATAACTAAAACCGCCTATTTCCACCTCCGTAACATCGCCCGTCTCCACCCTTGCCTCCGCTTATTCGCTGCTGAAACCCTCATCCATGCCTTTGTTACCTCTAGACTTGACTATTCCAATGCACTCCTGGCTGGCCTCCCACATTCTACCCTACGTAAACTTGAAGGGATCCAAAACTCAGCTGCCCGTGTCCTAACTCGCACCAAGTCCTGTTCTCCCATCACCCCTGTGCTCGCTGACCTATATTGGCTCCTGGTTAAGCAAAATTCTCATCCATATTTTCAAATCCCTCCATGGCCTCGCCCCTCCCTATCTTTGTAATCTCCTCCAGCCCCACAACCCCCCTCCAAGATATCTGCGCTCTAATTCTGTCCTCTTGAGCATCCTTGATTATAATCGCTCAACCTTTGGTGGCCGTGCCTTCTGTTGCCTAGGCCCTAAGCTCTGGAATTCCCTGCCTCTCAACCTCTCTTTCCTCCTTTAAGACGCTCCTTAAAACCTACCTCTTTAACCAAGCTTTTGGTCACCTGCCCTAATTTCTCCTATGTGGCTCGGTGTCATTTTTTGTCTTTTAATACTCCTGTGAAGCACCTTGGGGCGATTTACTACGTTAAAGGTGCTATATAAATACAAGTTGTTGTTAAAAGGAAGGCTTTTTAGCACAATCATTGACACTTAAATATTGTAATCTACAGTGAAGTGTTGCCTGGTCTACAATTAACAGTTAACTGTAGTTAAGGAGAAAACTCTTAACATAAATGCCAACTGGGGAAAACACTGAATCAATGAGGTCACAAGAAAGAATGCTGAACTTTTTTTTAACCAGGATAGGAAATGTTTCCGAAGGCTTATTTTCTAAACTTCTCACTTATTTGTAATATATTACAAACAATGGCTGGTCTCAGAATTGCAAAGGTACTACACCTCTAGTCAACACAACAGTGTGACAGATTGGAAACAACGAGGCACCACCTATTACATTACGTGACAGCTCAAACAGTACATTGCGTGAATCCTCAAACTAAGGAGAGAAAGTGGTTGGACAGTAGAAGCACATTTTTATTGTGTCCCATCAGAGTTGGGGTTAAATTGAAAGTTCTTGGGATAGGAAAGCTGCAAATTAGAGAATAAATTGTCTTAAATAATAAACAGAAGGTAGTGATTGAGGATGAAGGCCAGATTTTATATCATTAAGTTATGTAAGGAAGGTCAAAACATTACTGGGGGGATAAAAGTGAGATGAAGCAATTAGCTCTTTCTAAATTGAGGGAAGGCATTTAACAAAGATGCTGAGGTATTTTGTGCAAAACTAGGGCAGAAAGAGGCTGCAAGTTCAGAGATATCTTTGTAGTTTTATTGAAACTACTCGTGTCCAACAGTTATCCTTGGATTTGAATGTGTATTCAGCACACTAGAGTTACACAACTAACTGCACATCCCACCAGATCACACTGAGGAGCTTTGTGTGTACTCACCTGGGCACACGCACGGAGCTCCATTCTGCAGGCAAACTGAGGGCTTTCCTGTAACTTTAAAAAGCTTCTAGTGGCCATGTGGCCACTTTTAAAATGTGGCTTTGCATCAGCCTGTTTTATTGTGTGGTGCAAATTTAACGATGTGAAACAGTCTCCTAGCGGAGAAGTCGCACTTTATTGTGATTTAGTCAGATTGCAGCCTGACTTCCAACTGATACTGCCACTTTCATGTCAAAGCCTGAAGCTGCTTTGGATTGACACAAGAGCAGTACTACAACTCCCCTGTCATCTATTCAATAAAGCAGTGATTCTATAATCTAATGTAGCAAATAAAGACTCAAAATACTCATCGGGAATTGGATCAGTTCTTGATTTAGTGAACAGTAAGATTGGTTTGGGGAGGAACTGATCTGAGTGGCTTTTTTCTCATTCCTACATTGTTATGTACATCAACTGCTTGATGCTACTACATAATTTGAGAATCATTTTTAAATAAAAATGAACTGATTTACTTTAGAACCTGTGACAATCAATGTACAACCTTCCTTTCTCATTCCTTTTCAGTTCCCATGAAGTCCTGCAGAGCATTTATGTGAAGTCCTGTTTTTATAGTTCTATCTTATTTAGAGAAAATGTTTTGGGCAGAATTTTCATTGACCCTTGGAGGCATGTGGGGTGGGAAAATAGCAGATTTGGGGGTCCCGAACCCAACCCGCCTCCATGCCAGTTTCGCTGGAGGCGGGTACCCGACCTGTGCTGGGAGCCGCCTCCCCAAGGCGGGAAGGGGATTAGTGACAATTAACTGCCTGTTAACAGGTAGTTAACAGGCAGTTTTTTGCCTAATCCCTATTTTTAGCCCTGAAGTGTGGGCTACCCGACAGGCTCCAAACCACGCCGTTTTAGCGAGGCGGACCGTGGGTCTGCAGGGGTTGGAGGGGTCGATATGTCCGGTGGGCAGGTGAGTGATGGGCGCATGTGTGCAGAGGTAAGTGTATAAGGTAAGTGTAAAGTGTGGAAAAAAGTTTTACTTACCTTAACTTCCTCCTGCAGGTGTCAGCCCTTCAGGTCTCGGGAGTCAGAAATTTCACCGGCACAGAAAGCAGACTGGCAGTTGAGCTGTCAAAAGCTGCAGCCTCTGCTTTTTGTTCTGCAGAGATCTCTAAATCTGCCTGAGAGAAAGGAATTAACTTAGAGGACAGATTGTCAGTGTTTGACAGCTTCAAGGAGCTGTCAAACGCTGATATTTCATCTGTCAAAAGCTCTTGACAGATGAAATGTCAATCTGTGACGTCACCTGTTGCCGGGTGGCCCTTAATTGGCCCGCTGGGCGGGCTCAACAAGGTCAATCAAGGGAAAATCGAGTGGGTTGGCCACAACCCGATGGAGGCGGGACTACAACCCCAAAAGTGGGAGTCCCGCCTCCTGCTCGCCTCCATTGAGAAAATCTAGCCCATAGTGTTTGAAGCTTTTTTTCTGCATCTCCCAGGAGTTCTTGTATTACTTTGGAAACAGCGACCAATAGAGTTGAGTGGGTTTGTGTTTTCTCCCCGGTATAGAGATGCCAACTCTGGTTGCGTATATACCTGGGGGTTTCATCTCATGACCTCCTGCCTCCAACTGCCCCGCCCATTCAAACAGACACACTCTCCCCCATCTCCAATATTTTTTATAACTAATCAGGAAACTGTTCACAGAAAATGAAAAAAAATGCACTTTTGTTAATGTCCTGATGATTTTTCCCTCTTGGTTGCTGGCAGCAGTGACCAGGAGATTAATCTCTAATTCCTGGAGACTCCAGGACAATCCTGGAGGGTTGGCGACCCTACTCTGGTATCATCTTGCTGTGATACAGGTCACAACTTAGCAATTGAGGTGATTTCAGTTATTTGCACAATGAATAATACTGAAGTGAAATTGATTTTTTTTTAAATCAATAATTCATGAAACTATTATAGCAGGTCTTAGTGATTAAAAACATGAGCTTCAAGTTTCTCTTAAGGTTAATGGATGTTTATTGATCGCTAAGGGCCATGCACAAAGTAGCTTTGGTGTTTCATAACTAGATTAATCGTGAGCAAAAAGAAATCACTCTCAACTCTTCATTCGTCCCAAACTTCCAGACTAAAAATGCAAATACAATTGTGAAACTCTTTAAATAACAGCTTAAAGAAGACGAGCAAGTAATCTTCCCAGGAACTTGAGCTGTCTTGCAGGACTTTCAAATGGTGTTCTCACAGGAGATTATCTGTCTTCCCCAAGCAAAAGGACAAATTGAAACTTTTGACTATTATGAGGGGAGATTTTACAAAAACTCACAGGAAAAGTCATGTGTTTTGCGAGGAGGACGGGGGAGGTGGCGGGGGAAAGAATTGAGTGTTTAAATTGGCTCGGGCTGGTGGGTATAGGGAGTAGCTCATGTTCTGGACTGAGGCTGGGCCACAAGTTGAAGCACATTGCAGCCACCTGTGGGAATGTCTTGGAAAAAAGACCAGAGGCGAGGGATGCGAGAAATGTGGATTTAAATCAGTAAATGTTCTAAAGAGAGTTATCCCTCAACTTGATTTGGTAAAAAAGGGAAATTTACAGAAGGAAATAACGTTATTGCTAATCATTATTCTTGAAATGAATCCTACTGTTGAGTTTAAATGGTTAAAACTAATGATGATGCTATCATAGGTGAGATGATAACTCAATATCTCTACTGGTATTATGGTAGTTTAGAACAAAGTATCTCCCAAATGGTATACTCCAACAGATTGTTTTGCACTACTTTCTCTACAGTGATGCATCACATTTTACAAAGCTTATCTAAAGCAGACCCAATAAAAGAAAGAAAGACTTGCATTTATATAGCGCCTTTCACGACCACCGGATGTCTCAAAGCGCTTTACAGACAATGAGGTACTTTTTGAAGTGGAGTCACTGTTGTAATGTGGGACACGCGGCAGCCAATTTGCGCACAGCAAGCTCCCACAAACAGCAATGTGAAAATGAGCAGATAATCTGTTTTTGTTATGTTGGTTGAGAGATTAAATATTGGCCAGGACACGGTGTCAAATAGTGTCAAAATTGAGCAGAATTTTTTTAATTGCGTCTTATAAATTAGTCTGTTTAAGCAGTAATTTATGTATACTTTCTGTAACACATATGGATAACGTGTAGACTGCTGCTGGTGTAGGATTTTCTGTAAAGTTTTCCTCTACAGTCTAATGTCCACCATGATCTTTTGCAGTAGAGGTGGTGAAGGCTAAGCAGTTAACGCTTCTCTTACACTGTGTGAGGATTCAAAAGAAAATTGAACGTTTTGTGCAAGTTTTTTAGTGTCTGCTTGGTAGCATTCTCACATCTGAGTCCGAAGGTTGTAGGTACAAGCTGTACGACAGAAGTTGAGCATCTCATCTAGGAAGGCACTTGACTGTAGTACTAAGAAGGTGCTGCATTGTTGAAGGTGCCACCTTTCAGAAGAGACATTAAACTAAGTCTGCCAATTGAAGTAGGCATAAAAGATCCCACGGTACTATTTGAAGTGGATGGAGTTCTCCCAGTAATCTAGCTAACCATTGCTTCTACAGTCAACCCCTACAAAAACAGATTGTGGTTAGTCATTTGCCGTGGTTTTGCTTTGCACTAAAAAAAATGGCCGCTTCTTTTGTCCACTTAATAAGGACCACACGGAGCAGGCTTGAGGGGCTGAATGGCCTACCCCTGCTCCTATTTCTTATGTTCTCAATGTAAAGTAATCCGTTTGGTTGTGATAAGATGCTATCTAAACTGTAGGGTTCGGCTTGTGGGGACGTGTGAAGTTATCCACTTTGGTAGGAAAAACAAAAAAGCAAAATTTTTTGAATGGAGAGAGACTGGGAAATGTTTGCACTCCGAGGGATCTGGGTGTCCTTGTACATGAATCACAGAAAGTTAACATGCAGGTACAGCAAGCAATTAGGAAAGCAAATGGTACGTTAGCTTTTGTTACAAAGGGATTAGAATATAAGCGTAAAGAAGTCTTACTACAATTATACAGGGCATTGGTGAGGCCACACCTGGAGTATTATGCACAGTTCTGGTCTCCTTACCTAAGGAAAGACATACTTGCCTTAGAGGGAGTGCAGTGAAGGTTCACTAGACTGGTTTCTGGGTTGAGGGGATTGCCCTATGAGGAGAGATTGAGTAGACTAGGCCGATATTGCTTGGAGTTTAGAAGAATGAGAGGTGATCTAATTGAAACATATAAAATTCTTAAGGGGCTTGACAGGGTTAATGCTGTGAAAATGTTTCCCCTGGCTGGGGAGTCTAGAACACGGGGTCACATTCACAGAATAAGCGGTCGGCCATTTAGGACTGAGATGAGCAGAAATTTCTTCACTCAAAGGGTCGTGAATCTTTGGAAGTCTCTACCCCAGAGAGCTGTGGTTACTCAGTCATTGAGTATATTCAAGACAGAGGTCGATAAATTTTGGGGAACGAAGGGAATTAAGGTATATGGGGATAGTGCGGGAAGGTGGAGTTGAGGTAGAAGATCAGCCATGATCTTGTTGAATGGCGGAGCAGGCTCGAAGGGCCGAATGGCCTACTCCTGCTCCTAGTTCTTAAGTTATGTTCTTATGTTTGGAGTGCATTTAATTCTTCGTCCTGATTTTCCTTCCAGTATATGGAGAAAGAAGAAGCTGTAAAAATCCTGCAGTTTTGGTTGGCTGCAGACAACTTCCAAGCTCAACTCGCTGCTAAAAACGGGCAGTACGATGGTCAAGAAGCACAGAATGATGCCATGATCTTGTATGACAAGTAAGTCTAAAAAAAAATAAAAGTCAAATTTGGTGTGTAGGCCAGGACAGATTGAGCATTGTATTTCATAATGCAGCTTTGTGGAAGTGAACACCAGCGGTGCATTATATCTCAAGGTCCCTAGGCTAAAGCAATAACATCAAAGATAATGTTAAGAGACTACGGGGTATGCATGAAACATGTGGCTTCTAATTCAATAAGAGGAAACCAAGTGCTAATGCCATTGTGCCATGCTGTTAGCAGAGAAAAAAAATCTTTCGGTGATCAGGATGGGTGTTTCTGTTCAAGTTTTTATTATCCCTTTTTGCCTTCATGTCTCATGACAAGTCATGAGCATGTTGAAAGCCAGTTTTTTTTTTTTTGCTGCTCTTGAGCTGGCCATAGTATTTGTCGCTAAGCTTTCTGTTGCCATTTTGGCAGCAATGCGACTTCACTTGAGCAAATGCTCCTCGGCACCTTTTGTAACATTTGTATGGTTGAATGTTGTACTGGGTGGTTCTACCAAGCTATATTACTATGGAAGTGCAAGACAGACCTGTAGTACCACTTGTTTAAACGCTGTGCTTTTGTTTATAGGTACTTTTCTTTGCAAGCTACACACCCTTTAGGATTTGATGATTCTGTCCGATTAGAAATAGAGTCAAATATCTGCAGAGAAGGAGGACCACTCCCTGATTGTTTCACCACTCCATTAAGGCAAGCCTGGACAACAATGGAAAAAGTGAGTTAGCTTTGTTTAACTCTTCCAACATTTACTGATTTTTAAATCCACATTGAATGATAATCGACTTTATTCCTATGTTATTTAAAGTGGATGTTAAACCCACTTTGGACTTTTTGGCACCCATTTTGAAAATATTTTCTGGGGAAAACCGTGGACATAAACATGGATTTTGTTGGTACTGTGTGCATGCTTTTAACTTTTATTCTGTTTTCTTTGTTAAATATATAACTTGCGTTTATATGATGAATGCAGTTTCACAACAGAACTTTGTCTGTTAGCGACAGAGGTCCTTGCACTCTAATCTACTTGTGCAGGTACAATTGGTGTCTGAGCTGTTCAGCGCACCAGAGTTTGTCTGCGGTTGAGCACCTAACAACCTAGAAGCACAAAAATAAAACAATTATCACAACCTAAAGAACTTAACAATGGTGGGATAGATTGGGGTAAAGCACTAATGTGATTTGCCAATTGGCTTACTTGTAGAACAGAGGAAACCTGTAAAACATCTTTTACTATGCTTGAAAACCATCAATATTGATCAATGTCAAGATTATTTTCTTCATCCTAGTTATAAAAATAGCCTGTCTTTTTTATACCTTTCAGGTTTACTTACCTGGTTTCTTGTCTAGTAATTTGTACTACAAATACTTGAATGATCTCATCCATTCAGTGCGAAATGATGAATTTACAGGAGCCTATACTCCCTTTCCTGGACAAGGACCAAATAGCCCTCATGAACATGAATCCAGCACAGGCAACTCTGATGGTAGTGTGGCACAGGTATGGAAAAGCTTTGTCTTAAGAACATTTTAATGTGTATATCCGATTTTGTAGTTCAGTTGGTGAAACACCGCATAGTCCGTACTTTAGAAGGACAAGGGCAGCAAGCGCATGGGAACACCACCACCTCCAAGTTCCCCACCATCCTGACTTGGAAATATATCGCCGTTCCTTCATCGTCACTGGGTCAAAATCCTGGAACCCCCTCCCTAACGGCACTGTGGGAGTACCCTCGCCACACAAACTGCAGCAGGCGGCTCATCGCCACCTTCTCGAGGGCAATTAGGGATGGTCTTGCCAGCGACACCCACATCCCGAGAATGAACAAAAAAGAGTGTACTGGAATGAAGGGCCCACCGTATTCTGTTCCTTGCAGTGTATAAAAAATGACCAACTTGATATCTTAAAATAAAAAAAACTTATTTACATAGCTTCTTATCATGCCTTCAGAATATCCCAATGTGCTCCATATCCAATAAATTACTCTTGAAATATACTGACTGTTATGTAGCCAAATGTGGCAACCAATTTGTTCACAAGGTTCCATGAACAGCAAATGAGATGAATGACCAGTTAGTCTATATTGGTGGTGTTGGTTGAAGGAGGAATCAGTGGGTATGTCGTCAACAGCACAAAGCTGCTCTAGAATTCAGCAAAATGAATATTAATAACTGTTGTTCACAAGTTAGATTAACGATTTAGACTTTGGAATCAAAAACACAATTTCTGAATTTGCAAATGACACCAAATTGGGGGGGGATAGTCGATACTGAGGAGGACTGCAACAAATTACAGGAGGACATTCATTTGCTAATTATATGCCCATTACAGAATGGGCATATAATTAGCAGATGAATTTCAGCACAGATAAACGTCCGGTATTACATTTTGGTAGGAAGAATAGGGAGGTCACTTATTACTTGGAGGGTGCGAGTCTGGGTGGGGTAGAGGAGCAAAGGGATCTCGGAGTACAAATACACACATCACTAAAAGTCGCGACACAGGTTAACAAGGCCATAAAAAAAGCAAACCAAGCACTAGGGTTTATTTCTAGAGGGATAGAATTGAAAAGTAGTGAAGTTATGCTAAACTTGTATTGAACATTGGTTAGACCACACTTGGAGTACTGCGTACAATTCTGGTCGCCATATTATAAAAAGGATATAGAGGGACTGGAGAAGGTGCAGAGAAGATTTACAAGGATGACACTAGAAACGCGAGGGTATACCCATCGGAAAGGATGAACAGGCTGGGTCTCTTTTCTCTTGAAAAGAGAAGGCTGAGGGATGACCTAATAGAGGTTTTTAAAATCATGAAAGGTTTTGATCGAGTAGATACAGAGAGAGTGTTTCCATTTGTGGGGAAGAGCATAATTGGAGGCCATCAATATAAGATAGTCACCAAGAAATCAAATGGGGAACTCGGAAGAAACTTCTTTACCCAGAGAGTGGTGAAAATGTGGAACTTGCTACCACGGAGTAGTTGAAGCGAATAGTATAGATGCATTTAAGGGGAGGCTAGACAAGAATATGAGGGAGAAGGGAATAGAGGGTTATACTGGTAAAGATGAGGAAAGACCGGCGGAGGCTCAAGTGGAGCATAAACACCAGCATGGACTGGTTGAGCTGAATGGCCTGTTTCTGTGCCGTATATCCTATGTATAAAAAAAAAAAATACGCAATGCCCACTGGAAGAGGCAATAGGATAGGTCCAGGAACTGAAATGTCATTCTGAGGAAATCGTTTGAGGTTGAGGCTTAGGCTTACTGCCTGGATGATCTGGAGGAATTCTGCACTGACCCAATGATTACATAGTATTTACAGCACAGAAACAGGCCATTCGTCCCAACAGGTCCATGCCGGAGTTTATGCTCCACACGAGCCTAGGATGGATGGACGGGTGCAAAACAGAAACCATTCTTTGTGATTTGACTGGATATTGGTCAAATAGCATTTACGCCTTGCATGCAGTTTTACCTTCCTTGTACAATTTTAGACATTTATTCTCTTGTGTAATATTTAATTTCCCCTTGAGCCACCTTGACCAGGGCAAATGTCAAGCAGTCTAATTTTGTTTTTTGTCAACATTGCTCTCTTGGTTTTTTTTTTTAAATAGCACAGTGTCAGAAAGGCCACGGTAAAAATCCTGAAAAACTTTGATGAAGCAATAGTAGTTGACGCTGCGAGCCTGGAACCGGAATCTTTATATCACAGGACCTTTGCGGGGTGAGTCACGGCAACTGCTGGAAATAATTGAGGTTGAGCAGCTTGTGTTCTGCCGTCTTGTTGTCACTGAATACTTGCTAATCTCAAAATGGGACATGACAGAAAAACTGTTAGGTACTGTATAACATTAATCCGGGCCAGAGTAGTCTCCTGGACTAGTTTCGATCACTTGAGGGGTTGGAGAGGAATTTTCCAGATTTTATTTCCCTAACTGGCCTATTTTTTTGCTCTTCCCAGGCGATTACATGGTGCCGGGTGGGTGCGGGAGTGTATGTATTGTGATACACAAGACATCACATTTGTGTGGGACAGGCTGGATGGACCAGTAGGTCTTTTCCTGTCTGTCATTTTTCATATCTGCGTAACAGCTGACTAGCGAAGAAAAAGGGAGAAAAAAACGCTTGCAAAACCTACAGGCCATTTTTTAAATCGCTAAAACTTTTAACTGTGACGTCAGGCTGGCTGTTGTTTTTGGAAAAAAAAATTTTTTAATTTGAAAAAATAATTTTGAACTCATTTGTCCTCCAATTACTCAGACTATTTCAGAACCGGCACTGTAAGCTGCAAGGTTAGTCCACTGTAAAGTTTCTGTTGAACTACAGTAACTCGTGCTTCAACTTGAAAGCGCAATTTATAAAGCTTTTGGAAAAAGCGGATCTTATTACTGGAAATTGCGAACAGTAAGGTTCCTGGGATTCATTCAGACGCACTTTAGTTCTGATGCATTAACTAGAGACGGCTTTAAATGTAAACAAACGCTTGGATCTGGATGTAGTCCGACTGCATTCATACCTAGATAACCATCAGCAGTTTCCTCAATTTTATCCATCCTTTATATCGTTCTCAACATTTATTAACTTGGGTCATATTTAACTTTCCCATCAGCCATACCAAGATCATGTGTTTCTCCTGTGTATTCAGTGTCTTCAGTTTGCACTTAGACTGAGTCATTTATCTTACAGGGACTCCCAGTTCCAGTAGAGAGCTGTGTGTCATCCAGATTACTGCACCATTAGTCCCTAACCAATAAGAAAATTAAGTGCGAGCACTAAATTGTAACAAGTTTATGTCAATCGTGTCAGAATTCTTCTTGATTTATTTTGCAGGAGAATGACATTTGGGAAGATAAATGAACTTGGCCAGTTTATAAGAGAGTCTGAACCAGAGCCAGATGTGAAAAAATCAAAAGGTAAGTGTTCACCCAAGTTGTTTTTACTTGAGAAATGTCCCAGCTGATTTATCTTTGTCATTGACTCTGTGTCCGTTTTATCTGATTACGCCCCAGTGACGCACCTTGGGACGTTTTACTACATTAAATGCACTATATAAATGCAAGTTGCTATTGTTGGTATTCCTCAGATCTGCTCTGAGGAAACCTCGTGCATTATTTGCAGTCTAGTGCAGCACGCTGTCCATGGTAAGTGTAGAAATTCACAAATGCCATGGCCTGACAATTATCCTGTTCTATGTATCGTGCAAGAAGATCTGAGAAGAAGGAAAGAAATGAACAAATAGAGACGAAAAAAAATGTAGAAAATAAAGTTTGTTAATGATCACGGCCCTTAACCCAGCCAAAATTGCCTTTTGCTTATTCCTCCTCTTCCCCCAGTGCTATCCCTTGAATTGATGCTTTCCCTTGACAGAGCTGGTGGAGATTAAGGGCTCACTCAGCCAGTGGATCTTTGCAATTAGCAATCTGTGTAACAGTTATTGACATTAGCAACTGTGCTAAATGGGACACCGAATACGCATCAATACTGTTTTTAAAATGCCAGCCGTCAGCTTACTCGGAAGTAAACTGAGGGTTGTGTTGTTTTTCTGAAAATTCTTATCGTAAGGAGGCATTCTACTTAATTACATTTGTAAACCTATTTTTATATTTCAAACAGGTTCCATGTTTTCACAGGCCATGAAGAAATGGGTACAGGGGAGCACAGATGAGGTACATTTTATGAGACCAATTTAATTTTTTTTTTTTAAATTGCCCATTCTCTACTCTGAAATTTCAGGAACTGGTAATTTTTGCAAATAAATTCTCAGCTCTGTTGGGCTGCTTAAGGTAATGATGGTAAAGTGTCACAAGATTATTACTTTCTGCGGATCCAGTGACTGATTTGAATCAGTCTTCCTCATCCCTCCCACAGTATTTTGCAGAGTTCTAGCAGCAGTCAATCCTCACACCAGAGCATGTGATGAACACCAAATGATTTTTGTTGACAGTAATATAATCGTACTGATACATTGACATGAATGTGACTTTCCTGCTTTCTCTGTGATTTTCTCTCCTACTTTATAAATAGGAAAAATCTCCCAACTCCATGAGTGTCGATTTGGGAATCGAAAATAATTTGAATTAAAACGAGCAGCCTCACAATGTGGTCACACAATGCTGCATGAAAGAGTACATGCTGCAGCTTCTACTTTAACTGCCAAGCCAGACAAAATAGGAAAGTACAGGACCGAGAAAGTCTATGCAGTCCATCTGGCCATTCCTAGAATCTAATAGCCTTTAATCACCCATTCCCTCTAAGAGTGATCCAATTTCTTTTCACACTATGTGCCTCTCTGGAAAATCCATTCCATACTTTTTCCACCCTCTTCGTAAAGTAATTAAATGTGAACTGTCTCTGCACCTTCCACTCAATGACCTTCCCTCCAACATAAGGTCAGAAATGGGGATGTTCGCTGGTGACTGCACAGTGTTCAGCGCCATTCACAACTCCTCAGATAATGAAGCAGTCCATGCCCGCATGCAACAAGACCTGGATGACGTTCAGGCTTGGTCTGATGAGTGGCAGGTAACATTCGCGCCACAGAAGTGCCAGGCAATGACTATCTCCAACAAGCGAGAGTCTAACCACCGCCCCATGACATTCAACGGCATTACCATCGCCGAATCCCCCACCATTAATATCCTGGGGGTCACCATTGACCAGAAACTTAACTGGACCAGTCACATAAATACTGTGGCAACAAGAGCAGGTCAGAGGCTGGATATTCTGCAGCGAGTGTCTCACCTCCTGACTCCCCAAAGTGTTTCCACCATCTACAAGGCACAAGTAAGGAGTGTGATGGAATAGTCTCCACTTGCCTGGATGAGTGCAGCTCCAACAACACTCAAGAAGCTTGATACCATCCAGGACAAAGCAGCCTGCTTGATTGGTACCCCATCCACCACCTTAAACATTCACTCCCTCCACCACCGGCGTACCGTGGCTGCAGTGTGTACCATCTACAAGATGCACTGCAGCAACTCGCCAAGGCTTCTTCGGCAGCACCTCCCAAACCCGCGACTCTTCCACCTAGAAGGACAAGGCGCGTGGGAACACCACCACCTCCAAGTTTCCCTCCAAGTCACACACCATTCTGACTTGGAAATATATTGCTGATCCTTCATCGTCGCTAGGTCAAAATCCTGGAACTCCCTCCCTGACAGCACTGTGGGAGCGCCTTCACCACATGGGCTGCAGTGATTCAAGAAGGTGGCTCACCACCACCTTCTCGAGGGCAATTAGGGATGGGCAATAAATGATGGCCTTGCCCGTGACGCCCACATCCCATAAACTAATAATAAAAAAAAAAAAATCTCATCTAAGTTTTGCCAGTGTCTCCTGATTCTAGAGTGTGTCAATCTTGAATATATTATCAGGGTTCAATTTATCTATCCCTTAAGAATCATACTATATCCTCGCAACCTTCTGATCTCCAAAGTAAACAATCCAGACTTTTTAAATGCTTCTCATTGCTCGGATACCTTGTTGTAGCATGGTGATCAGAATTGTGCACTGTACTTAAGGCATAGCTGTATCAGTGACTTTCAGATTCAGTCACACCTCCTTGGGATATATTCTCTGTCACTTTGGTTATACAACCCAAGATCCAGTTAGATTTCCTTACTGATGTTGCGCACAGTGCAAATGGCTATCCCCAATCCCCCAGGTTCCTATCTTGTGTTGTCTTGTAGTCTGGAGTGAGTTAGTTTATACTCCAGCCCCTTGTATTTGATTTGCCTGTTCCCTATTGTTTGTTTCCCCCCCCCCCCCCCCCCTCCATTTAGTATCATCTGTAATCTTCACTTTATTTCTGTCCCCAGCTCCAAATCATCTATATACGTGGTGAACATCAATAGCCCCAGCACTGATCTCTATGGCTTGTTGTTAGTGGACCCTTGTCATGTTGGCACAGCTCCATTGCTTTCTCTGGTTTTAATCCGAATATTCCCTCTTGTTCCATGTCTGTCTTCCTTCCTTGTGGATTGATTGCTCATGATAACTTCCTCAAGCAGTACACCATGTGTTAAAAGCAGAGTAAAGCTCCCTCCCCAAGCACCCCCAGGTCAGGAACAGCATGTGTTAGATATGGAATACACCCTCTACTCTGACCCATTTTAAGGTTGCAGTGCAACACCATCTAATTCCCCTCATTGTGCAATGTTTCAGATCTAGATGGCCATAAGGAGTATGTCACAGAGGGAGGTTGGCAGGAAATGGAAGAAACTGGAGAAGTAATTGGGTTATTCTGTACAATAGAGTTGCTCTACTCATCTAGCCATATAACAATGCAGGACTGTGAAGTTGTTTCTGTTTTAGGCCCAGGAAGAGATGGCATGGAAGATCGCCAAAATGATTGTTAATGATGTCATACAACAAGCACAAAGTGAGCCACTCGTTGCAAAGCCCACAAAGGTAATGAATTGGTCCTACTGAAACACTGCATCTTTAACATTTTTACTATTAAGAACTCCTGAAATAACATGTTGTGTTGTTCACAGTGGACCAGAATGTAAAGGAAACATTTATGTCTCTCAGGTAAGTGGTTATTTTTCACCTGTCAAGCGTATAAGAGAATTGAAAATGACAACAAATAGCAAACATTAAACGGTTTGTGAATTTTAGGCAGTTATGTAAAGAAAGCTACATGGCAGTGGTGGACTGGTCCTTTAGCAAAGCACTGGTAGCATGCCCCATCGGCAGGTCAATTCTCTCTCTTTCTCTGTCTTTTTTCTTCCTCACTGTCTCTTGCTCGCGCTCGCTCTCTTTCGCTCGCGCTCGCTCTCTTTCGCTCGCTCGCTCTCTATCTCCAGTTCTCTCACATTTTCTTTCTCTCTCTCTCTCTCTCTCTCGTGACTCCTTGCCACAGTAAAGTTCCATGGGCACTGGTATGTCGTTCAGTTATCGATGTGTGACTGGTGGCAGGCTGTTAAACTACAGGGGCCATCGCAGTCAAACCTGGTCCTGTACACAGGCGAATCAGACTAATTTCCCCCACCCCACCCGATCCTGACTGAGGCCTGCTAACTCACACAGCCTGGTTGAATATGGTTCAGTTGTCCACTGGATAAACTCACTGAGCTCAAGTTTGAGGTTTCCATAAGATAAATGGTTCTTCATATTGGAATGAAGAATTGGAACTATTTAGCTCAATATTTTCAAAATGTCATCCTCTTGATGCATATTTGGAAAACAGCATCTGACAGCAGGCCCAGGTGGAAATGAAAACCAGTTAACTGAACACTTTTTGTTTTGTGGAATAAAATAAATGTCTCCAAATGTTCTTCGCATGTCACCATACTTAGTCCCCTTGTTTGCTAATATTAACAATGTTCAGTTGTAATCATGCAATTCCATTCATTTTTGAAATAAGGTATTTTAATTACATAACGTAGTTAAAGTTGATGCAGAACGGTGCATTCTGCTTAACTTGGTGTTAATATCAGATCACCCCAGCACACACATTTTGTGTTAAATTTCTCGATTGAATGCCAAATAAGTATTTTTTCTTCTCCCACCTATTTGACCAACATGTTAAAGTTTCCACAACCTGTCTTTCTTTCTTTGTATTTCTTTTCCTCTACCACCCCACCCCACCCTGGACCATTCCCAGTCTGGCGATCTGTTTTCCTTTGTTTATCTGTTGTCACTTTGCATTCCCGCTGTATCCCTCGCTCATCGTTTGCGATTTGTCTCCATTCTGGATAGCAGATCGAGACAAATTGAAGACTGCAGCACGTATACAGGCCAAGAGAGAAGCATTTATACAGCAGCTAACTTCAGTTAATGACCCCATCATCCGAATCCACTCTCGCAGATATATCTTAATGTATTTTATTGCGAGGGAGTTTTGTTTTATATGAACTACTTATAGAATTATTGGCTAGTATTCCATAGTAGAGATGTGAATTATTAAAGTGCAAGATCAGTGATCTCATTGTCTCGAGCAGTTTATGAATAGTTGAATATGTATCCAATATCTCAATGGAACAGTTTTTCCCACTTGTATATAATTTTTGCGGAGATTTAGTGGCTTCATCAGTTCGTTCCTAGGAGGTTACACCGTTTGTCAAACTGAATTAAGCTGTTGATGTAGTGCAGTGTGTCTATACTGACTATAACCTGTATGTGCTATATTAAAGAAGTTTCTTTAGTTCTTGCAAACCATACCCTCATTATTGTTTTAAAGGGTTTCTGATTCATTTTCACACTTTTTAAAACTTCTCTGCTTTCTCAATGGCCATTAATTCCACATTGGATGGACGTGCAACATCCAATTTTGCACTTGTTAAATTTGCATTTATTTTATATAAAATACGTAAGAACACTAAGGTGATCCTGTCCACTTTTGTAAATGCACTTAGAATTTGTGATGTTATGATGACACTGGGTTGTGTTGGTCGGCTTGTGATTTTGTTTTAAATGTAGTCTATGTCGGTGAATAAGGGATGTATTGTCTGTTTACAGCTTCATCTCCTAAGCTGTGTGAAATAATAGAAGCATGAAACGGGCAGAAAAAGTCCTGCTCGACAATTCTTGAGCTCTCTTTCATGGGCTGCTGATCATAGCGAGTGAAGATTCTTCATGCAGCTGCTGTTTTAATACCGCACTTCAGCTATTTAATGCTACGCCTGCTTTCATAACAGCTATGCAAAGAAGAACAGCGTGAGTCCGATGGCTGCGGTACATTTTTGAGGATTTCACGTGGCTTCTTAAACCGAAAGAGTGAAGCTTGTGCAGTCACGAGAGTTCCCCGAGGTGCAGGGGTCAAGTTGCAGCCCAAAACTCTGGCACAAATGTTTTTTTCTTGCTGCAGTACAGTGGCGTTATCTACCACAGCTATCTCCCAAGACTGGCGGGATTGTATGCTGCACGATGTGGCTGAATCAGTGGGTACGACCACAGTTACGGTGAAAGACCTTGAGTACATTACATCACCTGTTAGGGCTTAGAGGTACAGGAAGGGCTCAAAATACAGGAATGCGTTTGCTGTTCATGAACGGCAAATAATATTTGCATTATATACTGTTTATAGAATCGCAAACAGGTTACAGCTGCTTGCATCTCTAGACAGAGACATGCCTTGGAGCACTTTACAGGGTGGTGGGCAACTAATGGACAAAGAACAGCAGGAAGAGAGAGAAGCAGTTTAAGAAAGTGCTCTTTTATCGCTTGATTTGACCTGCAGTGAGAGTTTGCGTCACTGACTGTTAGAGGGATAAGACTTGGATGGACCAGATGTACGGCTGTTATGAAAGCGTATGCAGCATTAAGTAGCTGAAGTGCTGTATCTGTTCCTATATCCCATATATGCCAGATCACAGTTACAATAAAAGCTATCAAACGTTTTTCCTTTGTTCCCTGAAGGCAACTTAGCTTTTTGCAAGCTTCGAAGTTGATTGTTGTGTGTGTTTTCTTCGTTCTAATTCTAGCTATGACTAATAGGAAGAAGAATCGGTTCCTGTCCCCTTCTGTTCAAGCAGCTTCACTCCACGTCCAGCAGAGGACTCCTTTCTGTTAACACAGCCATGAAACAACACTGTACTTTACACAGTCTGATATTACTCCGTCGTTTGTATGAAGCAACCTATGCATTCCAGGATCTCCAGCCTTGAGTTGCGCACACGTTTCAACAACTTTAATACCAGTCAGGGCACTATGAAGGGTTTTCTCATGAAGTTGCTGCATCGAGGTGCAAATCAAAGGGTTACAAAGCGCTCTTTAAATCTGGGTTCTGGGTGTATGGTTTGAGAACATTTGAAGTGACTATTACAATAGAGCTTTGCTGTGTTCTAAATGCCACTCCATTGGTTTGTTGCAGTCTGTTTTATTGTCAGCCCTTAGATAATACCTTCAGGATTTTTGTTCAAAAAATTGGCACAGAGGGGGAAAAAATCTATATATATAAAAAAATCATATATATATGGTTTTTTTTTGTGAAAGGTTTGGAAAATCTCATTTCTAGATGATAAATGGAGGTATTTACTCAGATGCTACCTAATTGTATTGAGATTGAGTATTATCACAGAAACAAGCAAATAAAGGCTGCGTCTAGGTTTTTGGTACTATGTACCATTTCTATGTTTCGGATGCATAAGTATTCATGTACTTAATCTAAAATCATACCTATTTAATTGTGTTTGATTTAAAATACATATATTATTGAGACTGGTGTGATGTGTTTGTTTTTCTTCCATTTCTGAGTATGCAGGGGAGGGGAGAGATCCCAATCAGTGTGCTCACGACGATTTCAGTTTTTGTACCATGTTGACTGTAACTTGTTGTAAAAGCTCCTCGTAGTATAGTGAGATTTCAGATTTTCTTCCTGTTGATACCAATAATTATAAACCCAGTAACTACACTGCAAATGTTCTCTTTTTCTTTGACATCTTAAAGGCTTTTTTTTCAATTGTGCTTCATTATTTTAAACAAATCAGCATCTTCTCTCTCTCCCTCCTTCTCCCTCTCTACCTCTCCTTCTCCCCCTCACCTCCCCCTCTCCCCCTCACCTCCCCCTCTCCCCCTCACCTCCCCCCTCTCCCCCTCTCCCCCTCACCTCCCCCCC